>WJXA01000490.1:0-162500 GCA_014282245.1 Rhododendron simsii | reverse complement strand
AAGAATAGCCTGTCATTCCTTGCTTTTCTTAATTGAGTTGTTCATCAGTTCGGTCTATACCATGGTTTTAAGTAACAGCCGTTAATGGGGTCCGTTTCGGTTATGGTGCAGCAAAACAGTGGTACAGAAAATCACTGTGCATTGATGGCGGATCCAACCATTACTTAACACGTAGCAGTGCAGTATTGAACCATAAAGCCGGCATTCAACATTATACAAATGCATATTTGCATCTCCACGGGCAAGATAGGGTTGAACAGATTAATATATATCTCGGGCTTATCTCTAAACAGCTTAGGCTTTTGGGACAACGGGTGATCTAACAATTATCACTACTCAAATAGGACCCACCTAGGAATCATTGCAATTACCAAAAGTTCATCTCTTACATCATTTACGTTGCACTTTTCCATATACAAACTACTAAATTTCCAATTGTTGGCAAAATGCCTCCACAGGAACTTACACCAGCTACCACTACAGCACAAGTGTCCTCTTCCATTGGTGCTGTATATCATCTTACCTGGTTTGAATTTAAATGTTTTGTTAGCTACTCTTGCATGAGTTCATATCCAAGTCTCATGAATACCAGTTAAATCATATTACAAAAACAACTGGGACTTTCCAAATATGGAGCAAATTAAAACCAGAAACTACAAACGACATCTATGTGGATTGCCGACCAAACCACGTGTCATAAAAAAAATTGACAAGATGTAAAATAATCCTATACATTGTGGATCTACTTTCAATTTAGAGTGAGGCTATACCTGATGTATGACCATACTATACAGCTGACGGATGTGGCCCAGGCTCACTACATAAACATTGCAATATTCCTCACCAAAAATGATGCAATGAGGGGCGAAAAAAATACCCTCAGATGAATCATGAACCATTTGAGGAGCAGGGGCGGTTAAGGCCGAGGAAGGCACTAAACTAACACCTCATGCCTTCAAAATGAGTGGAGTAAAAAACAACAATCACCATTTAAAAGCTGATATATTTTCCTCTGTATAGATGCTAAATAGTAACCGAACAGCTCAACAATGCCTCATAAAGTTACTTCCTAGGATTGGAAACAAGCATTCTATTACTTGTCGTTTCTAAAAGCCTCCCCAATCTCTGCTGCTCGTGACACATTTTCTCACAGCATTGGTTCATGTTCTTTTTTCCGGCTTCCTCAATTTTTTGGCATGTAAGTGATGTTAGTACTCTGAGTAGCACCAACAAGCCAACAAGAATGAATAACATGTTATGAACTATTGAACTTCTCCTTTATCAAGATCATTAGTAAACAGTCTTACCACATGCAGGATTTGGAGAGCCAACATGCCCAGTCAAATTGTCACCATCCTCCATAATGCTAATAACACAAGAAGTCTCAGTCATCCCATATCCTTCAATGATGGAACAGCCAAAGCATCTGCAAATAGGGATGAAAGACAACCAGTCACCACCAACACTAAAAAAAATGTCAAACCTATCAAAGTAGTAATGCAATGTCATCAAAAGATTAATCAACTTACATCCTTAAAAACTCCATGACATCAGGAGACAAAGGTGAAGCACCAGATCCCATAAAACGGACTCGTCCACCAAGTTTTGCTTTTATTTTGTTGAATACCAACCTGTCCCACATTGGCGATGACCTCCGGTCTAAAACACTTACAAGAGAATGTAAGAAACCAAAAAACAAAGCAGAATGCATGATGAATAAACATAAAAGGAAATCAGTGGGTAGCAATGTCATTCAGTGTGCATTAATGGGTTTCTCTCCATGGCTCCATGCAAACTTTTTATGGTAGAGTAAAGCTATAACCAACTGGTCTACCATGTGGTTTGTCTCTTTTGCACATTACCATACTATTATTACTAATTCCTTCTAAATAGACAAGAATTGTGCAATCCCACCAATGTAGAGAGTTAGCCGGAACAAAATTAGTGAAACTAAAATAAGAACGAGAGTCAGTTACATGGTTATGATCTAGTCTTAATCTTCTTCCTGCTAATTAATCCTAAGACAAAACTAATCCTTAAAATCCAAACCTGGGTTCTGCATACATATTTGTTGTCCACTATAGTACAATAAGCAGCATCCCAAAGCCAAACAGAAATGCCATGTGTTGCAAGGAATGAATAGACCTTGAACATGTAAACAATAAACATGCAGTGGCAGTAAATTCCCTCTATCACGGTTCCAATTTGGTATCGGGATACACAATCCTAACCATAACTCGAGAGTTGGAGAACACAAGTAAGCTTTGTTAGGGGAACTTCCCTTATAGCCTTTCCCCATGGAAGTACGATTTTCTTTGGTGAAAGGATAGCAGTCAAGCCACAATAGAAGAGATCATTAACATCGACGCTTAGTATTGCTGATACGACCATGTATCAGCTGATACATAGGTAAATATCAGTATGTGAGGTCCAATTTCATCGTATACCCGATAGTATACCCGATACGACAGTAACTGTTGACATAAAGAACCCTCCTCTCTATACATAATGATTTTAAGCATATAAACTGAAATGAAGGAGACAATATCACTTCAATTACGCTACACAACATGATGTTATTTAACAAGGTTGTAGAACCAAGCTGCAAGTTTGAATTAGACTGTTAACTTTGCAGTTAAGGTGAAGATTAGGAAAACCTACACGCCCACAATAACACTTTCGTCAAGATCCATCACATTCAGGCCAATGATATAAACTTCAAGTTCAAGTTACTTTAGTAGTAGCTGATGTTTCCTCACATATATAATATACACGCTTTATATTTGGCCAATGTGGGATGCTACACCCTGCATCATGCAATGTGGTACTTCGCTTCACACCCCCCTCACACGCAGCGTGCTCACTCAAGCACTCGGTAGCACCTGTCGCATGCAGGGTATAAATAGGCACCCTAGCCATCCCTGGTACCAAGCTCTAATACCATGCTACTTGGTTTTGGGTAGAACTCAACCCATAAAGCTATCTATTGAAGTAAGGGTGCCCTCATGCTTAAATACTTCACATTACTTTGGTATCCAGTCGATGTGGGACTTTGCTTCACAGCGATGGCATGCATGGGAACTTTGTTGGTGTAATTTGGAGTTGTATGAGCTAAGAAAATTGAATGTGCTCTTTAGCTCTTACATCTCCTATTTCTAGATGTCTTTAGACTTGTGCATTGTCAACTAATTCTAGTGAGAACGATCTCTATTCAGACACGAGAAATTAAATAACCCCAGCTTATCAAGTGGTACCTATTCTCTCAGACGAACACAAGCAATGGATCACCTCCATCACGACTCTTAACAAACTGCAATCCATAAAAGATTTGTTGTGAACAAAAATTCCGACCACAACTGCTATGCGATGAGGGGTTCAGTATGCAGCTAGTCACAAGCCAATGTCTGGTATCAAAATATTTGGGCCTAAGGTTTAAGCACCCAAGTGAATTAAATTTTTACAAATGCAACAAGTCAAGAGGAAGAATCAAAAGGCTCCTTGCATTTCAAAATGATGGTAGACAATTTTGCTGAAGGATGGAGGGAGTATCGCAATATGGAGTGTGATGTCCTATTAATCTCATTTCGTTTATCTTTCACTGCTCTTATTTGTAAATGATCAAAAAATTAAAAGCTAATAAGCTTTTAAAAAAAAAGGGGCAAATCTGGGTCATACCGCTCATTATTGCTTGCTTCTTGGAGTGGTAAGCAACATTAAATAGCCTCTCCCTTAAAGCTCCAGAAGATTTTACAGCATTTATTATCCTACCAAAAGCAATTAGAAACAAGTGGGTGACCATGCAGAATAGCACTGACTGAATTACTTACGTAGCATGTGACATTTAACAGCAACATACCCAGCATATATTCTGTTGTACAAGCGGGGAACACTGCAAAATAGTGTTGGTCTTAAAGCAGCCAAATCATCCATCAGTTTCAAATTGTCCTGCAGATAAGGGAGACTGTTCCGTACATAAACGTTATCCAAAGCATAACACCAATGAATAAACAAATTGGACAATAAATTCACAGAAGAATAACCCTGTGAAGTAAATGAAAAGCACATGCTAATGTCAAGGTATAAAATTAGCGGACGAAACCTGAAAACTAAAGGCAACAGGAGGCAGGACCAAGACTTTTGGTTAGTGGGGTTAAAAATTAATTCCATATATAAGTTATTTTTGTATTTACTAATCCAAATAACTAAATTGCGAGGCTAATGATAAGGTAGATCTACACTCATAAGTATAATTTGCTTCACAACTGGTCCCAAAATTCTACTCCCTCCGTCCCATTTTGTTGGTCCCTTATTCCATTTTCGGATGTCCCAAAATGTAAGTCCTTTTCGAAAAATCAAACAAAAAAGTGTTTAAATTTCCAAAACTAACCCTCATAAATGTATAAAAATAAATTTAAAAATTAGAATTGAAGGACAATAATAGGAATCACAAACAACTTTTCGAGGACACATGTCCCCTTAAAAAGTTGGAAGTTGGAACTCCCAAAAGGGACCAACAAAATGGGACGGAGGGAGTATTATAGTTTGAAAACGCTGCATTATTGCCTTATTCAAAATATTTTCAACTCTCCAAAAGAAAAGAACGCTAGGAATTCCTATGTATTTGAAGGAAGTTGGTGCAATTTAGAGATTTCTCATGGGATCAAATATCCAACTTTGACGACAAAATATAAAATGTTCTTGTGAAAAATCAAAGACAGTGAGGTCAAGTAGCTCCACTTGTACCTTACTCCCTCCGCCTTCGAAAGGAGATAATTTTTTACTTGAAGCAAGAGTAGTTCTTTTTGCAAAAACATGAGTAGTTGCTGCCCATGTTCATTTTTCCTAAAGATATCTAAGAGCCCAAAAGACTACAGGGATACCGCTTACAAATCTGAATCAGAAGCATTACATACTTCGAAAAATTGGCCCAGTTAGGTCTATCCCCGAACACCCAAGAAACACTGATAATGAGCATACCAATTCAAAGAGAACAAATAGTAGCCAACTATACAAGATTTTGATAAAACGACTGGTCAGACTATGCATAGATTCCTTAACTCCGAATCAAATCCCATTAGAAATGCATAAAGCGGCACCGATATGATCAACAAGAGGATAAAGCGGTCAAAAGCCAAGCCTCTCTCCCCCTCTTTCCTACCCGCAGCCCCACCAAGCATATTAGAAGTTGGCTACACCTTGAAGAAGGCCCAATACGTACATCGTAAGGATCAAATTCATGACCCCCTTGCTGCCTTACAATGTGAAAGATGGTGAGCATCATTCTCCACGTCTTGCAACACAAGAATTACCAAAAAAAAGCTAATCGACCTACAGTCTGTACACACATTAAACATGGTCTACTTCATTTCAGAAAGGTGAAATTTCTGAAGTGAACCAAAACTATTCCAATAAATTTTCATAAACGTTCTCCTTCGGACTACAAAGTAGAACACAAAATGAACCAGTTCGTACATGACAAAATCTTGGGCAAACAAAGGGTCTTATCTTAATGCTCCCAGAGTACAGATTTCACACGAACAAATTTAAAATTCTACATTATGTTACTGGATATGAAATTTCTCACATTTTGACTAGCTCAAATTTGTTAGTTCTACAATCCTAACCCATATCGGATCACATAATCTGGCGGACCACGTTTCCAAATTGTTCCTCCTTACTGAATGATCTACATCCCAGGTAACAGCGCAGTACCCATTAACAGTGCCCTGACGTCTCACAATACTATATCAAACAAGAGAATCTTCTCATGAGTGGCATTCTACACTCAGAACACCACTTTTGAAATCCAAGAGACCACACCCCAATGCTGGGGTAGAAAGCGTCACTTAGCAAAACTCTCTGTAGATTGATGTCTTCTGAAACATAAGCTGTTTGTGTGGGGTTTTTCATCCACAAGCCCAGTCCCTCCCTCCCCTCTCTGCGTGTGTGTCTAAGTATCCATGTACTCCATCTTTCTTGATTTCATCATATGGAACATGGTACCATATTTTGCTAACAACAACAGCAACTACTGCTAACATCAAAAAGTTGTCAGGAACTCAGCTATAGCGACATTAAATTCCTATTAAGACATTTCCTAAATAATCCATGTGATTGTCACATTCAACACTTCTTGCATAATTAGCAAAATAACCTGCCAATGTTGAGCTTACCAACCGGGTTGTGATAAGGGACAGAAACCTAAAAACAGAAGAAAGATATGTGTCCCTCAAAATGATGAATTTAGACAAGTTTTAGTTTTTGTTCCTTACCTTTCAACTTTTGTACAACCGACAAACCTTCAAAGGATCAAATATTCAAGATTCAATAGTTTCTCAACTCTATATGTAGGACTTGAGATATTTAAACCAGTCTTTAGCATCTCACACACACAACAACAGAAAAGATGCAAAGATTGTTGTAACTTGTAAGCTTTAGGAATTAGACAGATAACATAAAACTACCTGTGACTTTCAGAAATATCAACAGGGGAAATCGTAGAACCCAAACATTAAGTTGTTTTCGCATTCAACATGCATAATAGTCCAAACAGGATTTCATCAGCAGAATGCCAATAAGATTTTGGTTCCTTCGCTTCTGACATCGCATTCACTAAGAGAAGCAATAATTATCTGAACTAATAGCTCCATACACCACAACAAAATAAAGATGTGATTCCTATTGTATCACATACCCCTTGGTAAAAACCAACAGCAACACCATAATATAGAGACAAAACTTGGTTAGCTCGTTCATAGATGTGCGCCAAAGGAAGATAAGATATGTAACTGTAAAAACACGTACAGAAAACTTAATTAACCTTGGTAGAAAAGAAAGTATAGTATGATCTCAAATCAGCAAAATAAGTACACATTGGAATAAAACTCACACGTCCTCGGAAGTGAATTTGATTGAAAGACTCATGCCAGCAGCACTCGCGATCAGGTTTCCATGGGTCAACACAACTCCCTTTCCCATAGGAAACATCAAGGCAAGAAAAAATTAAAAAAGAATAGAAAATGAGTTTGCTACCTAGTGATCAGTAAGCCTACGGGGATATTAAGCTGCAAGATACAAAAATAAAGTTCCAAGATTACGAGTTTGCTACCTTGGGTGTCCCTGTAGTACCACTTGTGTAGCATATAGTTGCAACATCCTCAGACTTGGGAGGACAAAAAGGTTGAAGACTACTACGGCCCTAGGAGAAAATTGATTGTAGGAAAATCAAAATGTACTTCGAGAATATAAAACTAATAAAATATGAAGTAGAGATGATCAAAATGACAGGTCATTAATACTGATTCTAAGTGAGAAAAGTTACCAATAGCAACAAATCGTATCGAAGAAGATAGATCACAAATATGTCCAGTTCATGAAATGCACATACAAGATTAGCAGGTAACTTACATGAATAGGCCAAACAAAGAATTCAACAAGGCAGGTAACTAACATGAATAAGCAACACAAAGATCAGGAAAAAAGCATCCAGGAAATTACGTGATACCCAATCAAAAGCATGCAGCCACAATGCCACCGTATTCACCTCATCATTTCGAAAAGTGGATGGGTCTGAGTTGGCAGTGTCTAGCAGAAGATACAACAATCTCTGGCGAAACCCCATGTTTACTTGTCCAAGATCTAATCCAAGTTATTCTGTAAAGGTACTAAAAAAACGCCAATAACCCTTTCCTTCAATTTAAAAGTGATAGGGATTGATCCTAGAATCATGTGTTTAAGTGCTTCAACTGTACCAGGTGTGAGTGAAAAGCATATCTAATTTCCTTAACGAGGACATGCACGTATTGTCCATCTTATCTGGATTTTTTAATTTTAAACAGGTTTTCACTCTATCTTTTACTAGTCTGAACTGTACATATTTCATTTTCCAAGGTCCCAGGTTCAAAACCTCCTTGGTGATATCAACTCTTATGAGGTCAATGCATACGGGGCTTTATCCAAGCTTTAAACGGCCCCCACCGGCGGACAGTGGGATTGGTCCCCAAGGAGTAGTCGAGGTGTGTATAAGTTGGCCAGGACCCCCTGAGTACAAAAATTACATTAAAAATAAACCACCTTTAGTTCTAGTTGTGAGAACTTGCATACGTAGCAATCACATACCTGCATAATATCTTAAGTTTCTTTCTTTTTCCTTTTCCTACAAAGCACTGAAGTTACCTGACTAAGCAACTGTGAATAAGATATAAGCTTAACACCACATGTCGATGGAAGTGACGGCAGGTGTTCATCTATCCCTCCCACAACCTGTGACGAAGAGAGCAGGAGGCAAACATGTTACAGAAATAGAAAAGTACATCAAAGCATATAAAGCTGCGTGAGGCTTTAGGAGTGCATACCACTATTAAGCATACAGATGGGATCTCAGATAAGAAGCTCAACAACTGCAAGCATCAAAAGAAAACATGTTACAATTTCAAAATATAAGGTCTATACGGACATGACAAATAAAAGAAAAATACAACTGAGTACAATGATGAGAGATAGAGAGAGAGAGAGAGAGAGAGAGAGAGAGAGAACACAAGAAAAGATTACCAATAATGCCGTAGAATGCACTTTCAAATAGTAGTTCCTAAGTCGTGATCATTACAGATTGGGAGCATCAATGTACTAGAGCCAAAATATGTACCACAGTGGCACAAGCCGCAGAACATGCCATCCCCTGCACGCCTAAATTCCATTGTGCTAACAGTATATCCTAGGTTGGGACCAGGGCCTAGTCACCTCACTCTAAACCAGAGGCATGTAAGCTAGAGGCCAGAGCAACGGGATTGTCTAGGTTGTCTGGTGCTAGAGAGATGGGGCATCAACCAAGATTACCTATAACCTCACGACCTCCAGAATATGGCACCCAGCATATCAGACTAAACTCTGCAAGACCTATTATAAAGACCTGCTGAGTGGGCAATAGGCATATAACTCCAACTCCAAATGCACAAGAAAGGGCCACTTGTCAGTTGTCACTGAGCTAGGTCCCCCTCCCTTGACCGTCCTGTCTAAAGGGAGGTCTAGGCATAGGTACACTGGCTTCTACTCAGTTTTCCATGATCTTTGCTCTTCGGTTCATGTCCTACAACTTTGGCCAAGCACTCCTCTCAGCTACCATCCCATGGCTGCCCTAAACTCTCTAGTCCTCCTACAACTCCGGTGCCCTCACCATCAAAGTGCCCTCACTTCCCACCCTCGTCCCAACCGGCCAGGTTGAAGGATGGAGCAAAGATGGAACCATGAGTGCACGTCTTTTTTTTTTTTGGTGTGCACATGCCCGGGGGTGGGGAGGGGGGGTGGGGTTGGGTGTTTCTTCTAAAATTCCTTCGTTAGCCTTTACTATTCTATTTTAATAGGTTTCCCCAATTAACCCATTTAGATTTCCTCTTTCGTGACCGCCACCCTTACATTTGTCCTCTACCACCTTCGGCTCACAGCTTGTGATCTCAGAACCTCGTGCCTCTTAGAATTTTGGACAGGATTTTTTTCGCTTTCACTGGGACTACCTCATTTTAATGTTAACAATAAACCCCATGAAAAAATTAACTTCTTTATCATTATTGCAATGATTTATCTCACATTACTTTATTTAAACAGCTAATGTATTCACAAACTGATTTGGTAAGAACTGTTCATAGCCCTGATTATGGTCTCCTCTCTCCAGATTTTCTTTTTCGGCATCTCCAAACCATGTTTCCATGGTCAGCAAAAGATTAAACATCTCAGTGAAATGCATATACCACATTAGCGACAACATGATTGTGGATATTAAAAAAGACAAGAACAAACTCACAGCACTCAGTGTATTCGGCACACAAAAAATAGCCTGTATATCTCCATGATTCACAATATACTTGACAGCATCTGGACCTGGAACAAGACAAAAACCTGTCACGAAGTTCAAAAGATTCCAAGAACTAGCAGAGATACAGTTCCATAGACTACACACCAAGAGTGTCATATAAAGGGACCGAAATATATGAATATGCTGAGCAGGCATGGTCCACAATCAGCCACTCTGGTGTATTAACAAAATAAAGTCCAACCCGAGCTCCCTGTTCCACAACCGGGAAAAAAAATAACACCATCATTCTTCACCGGAAAGCAAAGAACTATATTACAAAAGGTATATTAACAGAACGTAAACAGAGAAATACAAAAATAACATAGGAGAGTCTACCCAATCCAAAAATAAGAGAGAATAAACATAATATACACACATCACCCCTAACTGTTTAATGACTGCTGCTGAAGAAAAGAAAAACCTGTAGAGGACGGAAACAGTAAACCAAACAAATGCAATAACAAATATAGGAGTACCATGTGACATTTGCAGCAAATTTGTCCTTCGCATACACAAAAAGGGGTACTTAGAATAAACTATTAACAATACATCAAAGATGTCTACCGAGTTCCTCAGCATCAAAAGTCAAAATATACAAAGAATGGGCATAAGGTGAGAGTTAGAGGTTAATAAATCTGTTGCACATGGTCTTTGGAAACAGTGATCCAAACTTAGAAGTACGACTCACTTTTGACAATCCATGACACCAAAGGCCAGAACCTACGGCTGACCTGGCAGATCCTGCCTCTCCATATGTCATCCATTTGTACCTTCAAATACAAACAACAAAGCAAAGCAAACAAACTCAACTTCGGTGGAAATGGTTCATAGTTTTTGAATCGGGGGTGAAAATTTGTAGGTCAATAACCAACTTACTCTCCAACCGTTCCATCAATCCGAAGACGCGTACCCAAGTATTTGTAGTCTTGGAAACTTTCAACTGCATGTCTGGACAAAAAGAATTGGTAACGGGGAACAGCTAATTAAAAAGACACTTCAACAAGCATGTTTCCAATCAGTAAGATAAAAACTTGGATGACACTGTGCAGCAGAGAATTCAAATTAAGAAAAGGAATGCATGAATTAGGTAACGGTTTTCTTACACAAAGTTATCGTGCAATGTGCCAATTTCAGGATGATTTGGGAATCTAGTGACAAGCTTCAATGGAGAACGAGCAGATCTGCCATGATGCAATTACACAAACTGATGGTCATACCAAGATTTAGTTAAATTTATACAATCAAATGTAATTGCAAAACGAGAAATAAAGTATGACACACAAAAACTAATTCCCAAAGCTGTTAGGAAAAGGTCTTGGTAATGGATATCGAGTTATCGAACACTCCTTCTCATGAACCCATCTCCCACATTGAAAGGAAACAGATTGAACTGAGTGGTGCCGCAGAAACACACATAGTACAATGATAAACAATAAAGCGACAGGAACAAACAGTGGTTATGAGAATTAAACCCGCAGACTTCTGAAAACCCAAACTCAGAGTTGGATAGCATGTTTGATCAACTATCATTCAAAAAGTCTAACGGACGTACCCAACTACGGATACAAAGTTATTTACTACAAATTTACTAAGGAGAAACATGAATAGCCAACCTGTACACATTCCATTTTCCTGTCTGCAACTTTTCTGGTAGAATTACACTGTATGTCTGACCTGAAAAAGATTAATCCATCATAATCATAAGCGAACGGGAAATTAGTCTAAAATAAGATGAAAGAACAGACTACAGAGAATCAAACGTAACTATGAGAAAGCAGAATTCAGTAATCGAAGTAGCTCATTCCATGCAAAAGCACATTACTACCTAGTAACATGCACAAAAGTGGCTAGCACAAAGTCTGGTCATGGGTAAACACGACTGTGACAACGCCAAAAACAATGACAGCATCAGGAAACAACAATGATAACAGATTCCTTCTTCCAACCAATAGCATTTCTCTGTTTCTTAGATTAACATTTTCTAAGATCATCAGCCTCACCAAACCTTCATCTATCCTAGGCAGGGTTGCAATACTGTTTCAGTACCTCCCAGTATCACTGGTATAAACCGCTTTAGAGAACAAAAGTGTACCAAAGACCTATGATTTCGTTCATGTTGGTATTCCAGATTGTACTGGTGGTACCGGATGTTTCTGGTGGATTGCGGCCTTTCCAACACTTACCGGCATTATGCACCAGTCAGGGCGAAAATCCAAGGAAAATTGGGAGTCTGAGTAGGTCTCAATCTTTCTGGCAAAGATATCTCTATCTTCCACTTCGGAAAACATGTATTTTCCAGCCTTGCCTGAAAAGTGATTCCTATGGGAAAACTGGTTCAAGTCCTGGAGTCTTGTCGGTCTCCTTTTTGTCCTTTTCAAAATACTACTAGCTTTCAACCAGAAAACACTAGCATATTGATTCTCAAAGAAGCTTCAACACCTTCTCTATCTGATCAACCTTTAACACCATGCCGGAGCCATTAGCATTTTAACAGTATGGCGCAACAAGAATTTCAACACCTAGAAATTTTGAATCCCACAACCTTTAGAAATAAGAAAAATGGCCGTTATGCCTTTGACAATCCCTGGAAACCACCTTCTACCTTAATAAACGCAAAAAAAAAAAGAAGAAGAAGAAGAAGAAGAAGAAGAAGAAAATTGTCCTTATCGGTGTGACCATCAGTTTTGTGGCTGCCTCACACTTTCTTCCTCAAAACTACCCTTATAACTTCCCAAAGAAACTGCCAAGGGGCAAGAAGAATAAAAAAAACTGCCTTCCCAAATATCTTATCCCAGATTTCATTACAGATTAATCCCACTTCAAAATTTCCTTTCTTCTTTTTAATAATACGAATTACCACGCGCATCCGTGTGCCCAGACATCCAGTGTGTGTATATATAGACGGAGAAGAGAGAGATAGAGAGAGGTACCAATAGAGAACTCTCCGGCGGTCTGGTTTGTTTGAATCTGGTCGCTGGGATCTTCTGTGGAGGGAAGGAGATGGCCTTGAATTGCTTTCAGTCGTCGGTGAGCCGTTGAATCCATCGATGTAGCTCGGTTTATCAATCTCCAAATACTAACTGAGATGGAAAAGTTGTCAACCTTGCGTGCGCGTGTATGTATAATTATGCATATATATACTCACAGAAGTATATGTATCATGTATGTAATGGAGTATATCAACGTTCGAATTAAAAGTTTGAAAAGACGTGTAGGTATTCAGGTAGAGTCGTAGAGAGAGAGAGAGTAGAGAGAGAAACAGTTGTGGAGGGGCACAATTGACGAGGGGAAGAGTGAGAAATAGTGGGGAGTTCGGATAAGGGTCGTTGCTCTTCGAGCCGTGATTAGAAACTTTGCTTGGTCATAAAGAATGGGATATTAAATCGAGTTTATTTCTGGTTTAAAAAAAAAAGAAAGGGAAATATGAGTGTAATTTTGTATAACCTCCTTAATAGATAGTGAATATTATCCTCCTTTTTATTAATTAAAATGGTATAAATTTTATCATAAAATGATGTCATGCTTACCATATTGCATGGTAAGCATGGCATCACTTTGTGGTGGGATCCATTCACTCTATGTAAATTGTGTTAATATTCGTGAAATATTATGTAATGATATGGTACCCGTAAAGTGAATTGATATATTATGTGTAAATTGTGTTAATATTCGTGAAATATTATGTAATGATATTTGATTTTGTTTAAAACTATTGACATATAATCTTTTGCCTCGCAAACAGAGGTCAAGAGAACCGTAATGAAATATTTAATCAGGACATCAAGTCCGAGGATAGTCACCACAATATTAAAAATTGTCATCGTTATATTATTAATTTTTTTATTCTCAAATACATAGACCTGTCGCTATCAGATTTATTAAATAATAAAAAATGCAAATAGTATCATTTATTTTTTTTATCCTCAAACCGGTCTCTACTTGATTTTTTAATTATACATTAACATTAAGAAAGGAAAAATGCACGGCAATGGGGATCGTTAACAAAACTTATTAATAAATGTATTGACCCTGTATATTATTGAATTTTTTTATGCTCAAACTAACTAGACCTGTCGCTATTATTGAATTTTTTTAAGCTCAATCTAACTAGACCTGTCGCTACCAGATATTTTTACTAGTACATTTTTTTTATATATCAATTTCTTTTTAGTTCTTTACCTTTTCTTTACAAAGGAAACCCAAATAGTGGTTCTCTAAAAAAAGTAAGTTATATGACAAAAAAGGATTAAAGTAGTACCCAAATTTGTGTGTTATTAGAGATTTGTTAGGCAAAGAGCAAAAAAATAATCTTCGAATAAGCCAGTTCAAGGATTAAAAAAAAATAAGCCAGTTCAAAAAAAAAAAAAAACTGGCTTATTAAGCCAAATCAATACTGTAAATTTTTTGAACTGATCACTACTTTTTAAAAATTTTTGAACTTATCACTATTTTAACGGGGTAAATTAATTTACATCTATTTTTTGCTCGTAAGAGTAGCTAATGGAGTCCAACCTTGAGGTTAGCTTGGGGCCCTCATAAGGTGAGGGATAACCCTAAATAGGGCTTTCATTGTGATAGTATGGTAGCACAAGGAAAAAGACATTGTGATAAATTTCAACAAGTATAATCTTGTTTGATGCATGAGGTAGGAAAAACTATGTAGAGATACAAAAATATAGATATAAAAAGAATAGATCATAAACATACAAAGAAAATAACAGCTTTTTACCTCTAAGTACAAAAAAAGTGACACTTAATTCTCATTTAGAAGAGATGGAATACTTAATTACCACTAGGTCCCTTTTTACAAAAATACATTTATCTTTAATGAAAGTTTCACCCTAGGATTTTAGGATATGACAGGGTTTTATGGTGCCCTAGTGGGTACCTTAGTACCCATGGGTACTCTAAAATCTTAGGGTACCCTAGGATTTTAGGGTACCTTAAGATTTTAAGGTTTAGGATACCTTAGAATTTAATGATACCCTAAGGTTTAGATTTAGGCGCTTTTATAGAGCCCTACGGTTTAGGTTTAGGAACATTCATAGGGGGTTTTAGGGTGCACTTTCCTATTATAGGGTTTTAATTGTTTAAGCACTTTCATAGGGTATCCTAGGGGTTTAGGCATATTTATAAGGTACTCTAGGGGTTAGGCATTTTCATAAGGTGCCCTAGGGGTTAAACACTTTCAATGTTTTGGGTTTTAAGCATTTTCATAGAGTTTTAGTGTTTCGTTTTTTTTTAGCAAATTAAAGTTTAAAAACATTGTAATAAAGAATTAATTGAGATTTATTAAACAATATCAATATTAACTATAAAATTCATTACCAAATTAAAGATAAGACTAATTTTTTTTCCGAATACAATGGAATGATTGACTATTAAATTAAGACGGAGGGAGTATCTATGTGTTCATTATTTTTTGCATCACACTAGCTATTAGCTATTCCATGGGTAGACTTTTGTTACCATCCGTTATTTTTGTGCCCATTTCTTGGGTTTTCCCATTATAAAAATTATCAGCTATTCAGGGGTTGAACTTTCTGATTCGTTATTATTTTGCCCATTTCTTGGCATTTTCTTGACAAATTCGACATTGATTTATTGTTTCTTTGTTGTCTTTTTACTTGTTGCAGTAATCGTTCCCACCGCCCACGTGTTTTTTATTTTTTTAATTCGTTCACATGTTATGCCCCCCGGGGCAAAGGAAAGCAAAAGTTCTGTTGGGCCCGGCCGCCTGGAATGTCTCCGGTGATTTATTACTTGCGATAGTTTTAAAAATAGATTTTGGGTGCAATTTCGAATGTCATAGAAGACTTAATTGAAATCTTTCTTAACACCAACTGATTTTAGAAGAGATGATGGAAAAGTGATCCAACAAGTTGTATTAGAGCCAAGAAATCATGGGTTCGAATCGCGGAAGCATCATCGTAAAGAAGAGATTGTTGGGCCCAGAGTGCCCCATGAATTTGGTTACACAAAGCCATTTCCTGCAACCACTCAAAAAATAGACTTGCAGGTGCGATGTCGATTACCAAAAAAGACTTAATTGAAATATTCTTTAATACCAATTGGTTTTAGGAGTGATGGCAGAAAGCAGTCCGACAAGTTTAATACGGAAGAAGTAAAGAGAATTGATTTCTATACTAGCAAAAATTTCTTTGAATAACCAAATTTAATGAGAACCGCACACTCCCTTTTTTGTTTATTTCTTTTCTCTCCTCTCATCACTATCAATGGACTCATTACTTACCTCAACATTGTTAAACTTAACAATCTCTTAAATGAATACTATAATTAAAAATTGATGAGTCAATTTTTGATTATTCAATTTTTTTTATGACACTGTGACACCCTAAGAGTATTCCAATTTATAATTGTATATCTAGATTAATTTGGGCAGAAATTGATTATTCTTTATATTGTGACTGTTTTGCTATGTTTTTTTAAGATCAGGGAACTCTATCAAATCAAAGTTTGATTAAGGTAAAAGCTAAACCTACTCCAATTTAAAAACCCAAAATCTAGATTAATTTGGGACAAAATTAACTATTTTGTAGGTTGTGACTATTTTTTAGGGAACTTTATTGATTGTTTGTGTGTGTTTTTTTCTTATAAGTTCTTGTATAATTGTGGAGTTTTGATTTATTTTTTTTATTTTAGACTGCTTTTTTCTTAAATATGTTATAGTATTAAATTATAAATATTATGAAAAGATTCCAATTTCAAATTGTATATCTAGATTACTTTGGGCAGAAATTGATTATTCTTTATATTGTGACTGTTTTGCTGTGTTTTTTTAAGATCGGGGAACTCTATCAAATCAAAGTTTAATTAAGGTAAAAGCTAAAACCTACTCCAATTTAAAAACCCTAAATCTAGATTAATTTGGGACAAAATTAACCATTTTGTAGGTTGTGACTATTTTTTAGGGAACTTTATTGACTGTTTGTGTGTGTTTTTCTCTTATAAGTTCTTGTATAATTGTTGAGTTTTGATATATTTTTATTTTAGACTGATTTTCCATAAATATGTTAGAGTATTAAATTATAAATATTATGAAAAAGTTAGGTTCTATTGAAATTTATGGACAGCTTCATATTTTTTTATCTATCTATAGATATGAAGGGATACTACAAACGAAAGAATCCAGTAAATTATCAGCTACAAATAACAATAAGCCTTCAAAACAAGGTCGTAAAGAAAGTGACTTACCGAATCATATGCATCGATTCAGAATATGAAAAATTGACGGGTGAGTTGTAGATGAAATAATTTGTAATAAATGGCTATCCCTTTTTCGTTATACATATTACTAGTAATAGATAATTTATTTTGGTTATTGTTCTATAGTATTTATTTTGGTTTCCGATTTAATATGTCAAAAATTCAAGTTATACGTGTCGTAGAATCTTGACCCCCCAATGCCATAAAATCCTCTGTCTAGTTAAAAGCAGACCATCCATATTAGGACTAAAGGGTTCAGAAGAGAAAGTTTCTTACAGCTAACCCCAAAAATTGAACCTCAAATCCTCAAATCAATTGGACTAACCTTTGAATGTTTATCAATTTTTTTTTTTGGTAAGCGAATGTTTATCATTTACACACATGTTGGGCAATAATTCTAAAATCACACAGACTCTCTCACATCACATGTGGGCCCCTATACACATTTGGAGGTGTGTAGTGTGTGGACTCCACGGGTGATGTGAGTGAGTTTTTTTTTAATCCTGATGTGAATAAATTTGTGTAATTATTTATTTGTAGCAAGACTCTTATGCCCAAGGGACTCGGGGGGCTGTGGTGACTTGGGTCACCACAGGGATGTAGTGGGTCAAAACGGTGTCACTTTGCGGCAAGAATAAAGTGGGAAAAAAAGAACTGCAAGGCCTTGTTTGGTGAATAGGAGAGGAAAAAAATTAAGTATTCTAATTTTTAATTTGTTTGAACCAGTGCAAAGATTTTGTTTTTCTTATTATTTTATCTTAAAGGGTCATAATTAATTTTTGACTCTAGGACTCTTGTTAGTTAGTTTTAAAAGATATTTGGTTTACGATTTTCTTAGAGCTAATCAACGAAAGCCCCAGAGTCAAAAATTATTTATGACCCATTAGAATAAAATGATCATAAAAATAAGATCTTCGCACTGGTTCAAACCGATTGAAAATTTGAGCACTTAACTTTTTAACCCTATTTTTTAATATATAAATTGTCTAAAGATTGTTGAAAAATTAAGTGCTCTAATTTTCAATGTGTTTAAACCGGTATGGCGATCTTATTTTTCTAATCATTTTATCCTAAGTGTCATAAATAATTTTTGACTTTGGGGCTCTCGTTAGTTAGTCATAAGAAATATTTGGTTCTATAACTTTCTTAGGGCTGACCAGTGAGAGTTTTAAAGTAAAAAATGATTTATGACCCCTTAGAATAAAATGATCATAAAAATAAGATTTTTGCACCGTTTCAAACGGATTGAAAATTAAAACACTTAATTTTTCAACAATCTATAGACCATTTATATATTAAAAAATAGGGTTAAAAAGTTAAGTGTTCCAATTTTCAATCAGTTTGAACTGGTGCGAAAATCTTATTTTTATGATAATTTTATTCTAAGGGGTCATAAATCATTTTTGACTCTAGGGCTATCGTTGGATAGCTCTATAAAAAAGTTGTAGAACCAAATATCTTTTAGGATTAATTAACGAGAGTCCTAGACTCAAAAATAAATTATGACCCTTCAAGATAAAATGATAAGAAAAATAAAATCTTTGCACTGGTTTAAACAAATTAAAAATCAAAACACTTAATCTTTTTCCTTTCATTTTCACCAAACAGGGCCTTGCAGCTAGGGGTGAGCAAAAAATTCGTCAAACCATGAATCCAGTCGAAACCAATCCAAACCGGAGGGTTTGGTTTGGGTTTTTAGTAATATGGTTTGGTCATGGTTTAAAAAAATTAGAAACCGCATTATATGGTTTGGTTTGTGGATTCACATTTACAGTTATGGTTCCAAATCGATCCGAACCGT
Source organism: Rhododendron simsii (assembly GCA_014282245.1). Taxonomy (NCBI): domain Eukaryota; kingdom Viridiplantae; phylum Streptophyta; class Magnoliopsida; order Ericales; family Ericaceae; genus Rhododendron; species Rhododendron simsii. The sequence continues at coordinate 143,625 of WJXA01000490.1, read as the reverse complement.
ATAATAATACATACATATATATATATATAAATTAATTATGATTCACCCAATAAATATGGGCACTTTTAGTCAACTAATTTATTAATTTATTGATCACATTAAATTCACTGTAATATTTAATTTTCCTTCACTGCCAAGATAATGATATGAACATTGATGTAGAGTGATATCACAAGTTGGTTTCTACCATGCTGCTACTATTGTCCTTTTGCTACCTCATTTCAATTCAATAGTTTTAGAAAACATTTTTGGCCTTTTATTTGGTTAAACTATCTTAAGATGTTTAATAGTTGATATTCTTAGTTGGTTCATTTTACTGACTTACAAACATTTTATTTTCTTAGTTTAAGACTTGAAGCAATTTTCGGTATACTACTCTTAATTAGTTGGTTGATAGTAGTGTGTTTTAATAATTTGAATGGAATTGGTTTAAATATATGTATTTTTTAAAGTTATCTTCATAATGTTAAGTGCTTTAAATATTTTTTGAAGACAATAGCTTAGTTCAAAGCAAACCGTGGTTTAAAACCGAAACCGAACCGTAAGTAAATGGTTTGGATTGGTTTAGTTTTATGTCTTTTGCGGATTGGTTTGGTTCTCCAAATTCATAATCCGTAAGTATTGGTTTGGTTCTTGGTTTAGTATGAAATCGAACCAATCCGGACCATGCTCACCCCTACTTGCAGCCCTTTTTTTCCCACTTCTCTTGCCACAAAACGCCACCGTTTTGACCACTACATCCCTGTGGTGACATCCCTGTGGTGACCCAAGTCACCACAGATCCCCGAGTCCTTGGATCCAGGGGACCTGTGGTGACTTGGGTCACCATAGGGGTGTAGTCACCCAAAACTACGCTGTTTTGGGTTGCAAAAGGTTTTTAAAAAAAAGCGGTAAAAACCTCTTTGTTGGAAAGCTCGGTAAAAAATTCAGTACTTCAATTTTTAATCCGTTTGAATTCGTGTGAACATCTTATTTCTCTAATCATTTTATCCTGAAGGGTCATAATTAATTTTTGACTCTAGGGCTCTCGTTGATTAGCCTTAAGAGATATTTAGTTCTATTACTTTATTTGGGCTAATTAGTGAAAGCTCTAGAGTCAAAAATTAATTATGACCCTTTAAGATAAAATGATTATAGAAATAAGATCTTTACACAGGTTCAAACGGATTGAAAATTGGAGCACTTAATTTTTCAACTATATTTTTTAATATTTAAATTGCCTAAAGATGGTTTAAAAATTAAGTGCTCCAATTTTCAATCTGTTTGAACCGGTGTAAAGATCTTATTTCTTTGATCATTTTATCTTAAAGGGTCATAATTAATTTTTGGCTCTAAGACTTTCGTTGGTTAGCCCTAAGAGATATTTAGTTTTAGGGCAAATTTGTAACGCCCCGAATTTTGGGTACGTTAAATAAAATATTTTATTATAAAAACAAAGCGAGTCCAGCTCGTTATTACATTATAAACCTTACAAAAGTACTCTTATTTACAAAGCAGAGGAATCTAGGGTTCCTAACTACCGTTCTTCTTGCTTCTCCAGCTCCTCGGCTTCGAACGCCTCCAAGGTGAATAGTTCGTCCTGTTCGTCTATCAAATCTGACATATTATACCGGCGTCGCCACCCATATAATATGCCAGGGTCACCACAAGGCAACACCATGAGCTACGAAGGCTCAATAGTAAAATCCTACTCTTTAACCCTTAACCAATAAAACATCGATTTCCACATGATACGTATATAAGCAGTAATAGCAGCCAATAACAATAACATCTTTTCATAACTATCGTCAGTGTCCAAGATTTCCCGATTTCTTCTACGCGACTCATCGTAGACCGTGTCACTATTTTCATTTACAAATTATCCTCTCAAAAATCCTTAGCATTGGCTCCGTACCGCGGATAACCAAGCCACACACCCAACCTCGGTTCCGCCGCGCCGGGTTCCCGAGTATCCTCACAACGGTTCCGCCGCGCCGGGTTCCCGTTGGCACACAATTGCATTGGCTCCTCTCCACGGATAACCAAGCTATACCTCACCATGGTTCCGCCGGTCCGGGATCCCATGGGAACGCACACAACCTCACAATGGATCCGTTATTTCGGATTCCCATTGGAACACACACACACTTACGTAATACCCTCGAGATGGTCATTACGTAGTTTCGAAAATATTTTCCAACCGGGAAAACACAACTTCCTTGTTAACACACCCTAGGTGCCATGTTTCTACTTTCTCAGTTTTCGTGTCTCGTTCTCATACAAGACTCCGCGGTGTAAGACTTCACATACAAACACGTATTCGTAAGATTATTTCAACATGATCATCTAACTCTAAGCTACATAGCATGCTTGCAACATCTTGAAAGTGAATCATGCATTTCCAACTAAAAGATAACATTATCTATAATCAAAGTAACTTCTAATCAAACATATGATACATAAAGTTTAAGTGCAAAGTTAAACGACTTATACTTAGGAAAAGTAGTAAGGATTTAACTACCTTAATCCGAAACTAGTTGGGGCCGAATAAGCTACGTGGAATTTCTCCCGAATCTGGACCGAATTTCGGACGGCAACAACTCGGTCAATCTTTGGCCGAAAAGAGTCGTTCTTGGGTCGAGAACGAAGCTCAAGAAATTCTCTACAACTTTCATGAAGAAAGTTAATTCTAGAAACGACTTTAGGTTGGAGAAAAATGGGGATGAACAAAGTGACAGTAAGCTGTCTGGAATTTGGAAATCCAGAAATTTTACTGAACTTCGGATGACGATATCTTGGTCATTTCTTGACCGATTGGGGTGATTCTTGAGCCTAACTTCAAGGTTTCGAAGTGCTCTACAACTTTTCAGAAGGAAGTTGATCCTAAAAACTACTCTAAACAGGAGAAAATGGAGGATTTCCGACGGGACAGTAGACTGCCCAGAAAATCAGAAATGGTTTTCTAGAGAGAAGGAAGAGCAAATGCTTTGAGGTGTGAGTTCAAAGCATGAAAATGGCCTTCTATTTATAGGCAAAAGCTTGGCCCTCTCCTCTCTCTCTCTAAGTCTCACCTTGACACTTGGCAAGAGATCATGGAAGATCAAAGGCAATCCTAGGCTTGCATGGCTACTTTGGTCCTTCTTGCAAGACTTGGGGGGCAAGGAGAATAGTTTGTACAAGATTCTTGTTTAAAGAATAATAGAAGGACAACAAAGGACTAGATTTTTGGCTAGGAAGAGTTCACACCAAGGATTTGAAGTACAAAGGAAGTTCAATGGCCAAGTACTAACCAAGTACTAACCAATTTCTCCCTCTCTCTCTCTCTCCCATCTGGCCTCACTCTCTCTCTCCCCCTCCATTCGGCTCTCTCTCTACCTCTCTCCTCTCTTGCTCTTTCATGGTACATATATATGTATATATATTGCAAGCAACAATAAAATCTAAGTACTTTTTGTACTTAAGATCAAAAATAGCCCTTAAAGACTAGGATTCTCTCAACAACTAATAAATAGGCATGAGGTACTTAGGGTAATACTTTAACCTTCCAAGTACTTATATATTATATACATATGTACCCATGTCCTTAGGAAGATCAAAACCCCATTAGAAAATAGTTTAAGGGTACCTTAGGAATCTTGGTACTAAGTACCTTCCTATTAAAATAATGTGTACTTAGACACATGGTTTAAAAGAAAATTTTAATTTAATAAAACCCCATGGTACTTTGAAAGACTAAGCTTTTATCCATTGGGTAAAAATTCCCCTAACATCTATTATCCAATGGATAATAGTTATTAGGCAACTTATATATTAAAATAAATCCCAAAAGTACTTTAAAGAAATTAAAAAGTATTTTTCTTAATATTCTTAGTACTTTGACCAAGTATATATTTAATATAAACAATTGGGGTTCTACTATCCAATGGATAATAATTTCCCTAACAATCTTTGTCCAATGGACAAAGAAATAAACCAAAAATATTTAAAAGAAAATAAATAATCAATTCTTGTTCTAGGGTTCAAAATGTTCAAAAGGTTCAAGAGGGGCAAAACGGTCATTTTGCGGTTAGGTAAAAGTAACTAAATGGCTTGCTAGCTCGGTTTCTCCCACAAGTCGGTTAGAAACTAATTAGGCTTGCCAATTAGGGTTAAATGCCAAGAAACGAAAGTTTAAGGGCAAAAACGTAATTATGACAAACCACAAGGAAATTAAGGCAATTAAAATAAAATTCAAATATTTAACGAAAATTTTAACGACCGAAAATCAGGGTCGTTACAAAATTTTACTGACCTCCCCTGAGGTTTCTGAAATGACACTGCCCTCCCCTCCTTTACCTGACAATACCAATGGACTCCCTCTCTGTTAATTGCACGTTAGAAAACGGATGGAAAAGATTATTTCTCTCTTCACCCACTACTAAAATTAAACTAAACTCCCAACCAAACAAAACCGATGTCATTGTACTATACTTTTTACAATACTTATACTACCCTCACCAGACTCTTTACCCCTCTTATTTATAAAATATAAAATACAAATATCACTAAACTTTGTACCCGTTTCACTTTGAAATTTTGTCCTTATTTCAAAGGATTCATATTTGTTAATTTTTTATCAAACTTTTGTGAATTATTGGTTCGTCTCGATAAGAGAAATTGAAAAAGTAAAAAATTAAGACTTTTATCAAATATTTTGAGAAATTCAATATTTTGGGTAAAAATAATAATTTTATACTCTTTTAATTCCTCTTGTTAAGACAAGCCAATAATCCACAAAAATGTAACGCAAAACTTGTAAATACGAAAAAAATTCAAATATGAAAAAAAATCAAAAAGCCTAAAAATCCCACAAACAAATCCCGTAAAAATCAAAAAGCCTAAAAATCCCACTAACATGCCCATACCTTCCGTTGCCAATAGTTTGTTTTTTGGTTTTTACGGGATTTGTTTGTCAAATTTTTAAGCTTTGTAGTTTTTGTTCATATTCAAATTTTTTTCATGTGGACTTGTTTGTGGGTTTTTTAGGCTTTTTTTTTTTTTTTTATCCATATTTGAATTTTTTCGTATTATCTAGTTTTGTGTTAATTTTTGTGGATCATTGGTTTGTCTCAACGAGAGCAATCAAAAGAATATAAAATTATTGCTTTTATCCAAAATATTGAATTTCTCAAAATATTTAGTAAAAGTCTTAATTTTTTATTTTTTCAATTCCCCTTATCCAGACGAACCAATAGTTTTAAAAAATTTGATAGAAAATTAACAAATGTGAAACCTTTTAAATAAGGACAAAATCTCAAAGTGAAACGGGTACAAAGTGTAGCGATTTTTGTATTTTATATTTTATAAATAAGAGGAGTAAAGAGTCTGGTGAGGGTAGTATAGGTATTGTAAAAAATATAGTACAGTGACATCGGTTTTGTTTGGTTGAGAATTTAGTTTAGTTTTAATAGTGGGTGGAGAGAGAAATAATATTTTCCATCCATTTTCTAACGTGCAATTAATAGAGAGGGGGTCCCTTGGTATTGTCAGGTAAAGGAGGGGAGGGCAGTGTCATTTCAGAAACCTCAAGGGAGGTTTCTGTTCGTGTCAGAAACCTCAGGGGAGGTCAGTGAAATTTGCCCTTAGTTCTACTACTTTCTTAGGACTAATTAACGAGAGCTTTAGATTCAATGATTAATTATGGCCCTTTAGGATAAAATGATCATAGAAATAAGATCTTTGTACCGGTTCAAACAGATTAAAAATTGGAGTACTTAATTTTTAAACCATCTTTAGGTAGTTTATATATTAAAAAATATATTAAAAAATATGGTTGAAAAATTAAGTGCTCTAATTTATAATTCGTTTGAATCGGTGCGAAAATCTTATTTCTATGATTATTTTATTCTAAAGAGTCATAATTAATTTTTGACTCTAGTGCTCTCGTTAATTAGCCCTAAGATAGTAGTAGAATTAAATATTTCTTAGGGCTAACCAACAAGGGCTCTAGAGCTAAAAATTAATTATGACCCTTTAAGATAAAATGATCAGAAAAATAAGATATTCGAACCCGTTCAAACAGATTGAAAATTGAAGCACTTAATTTTTTTTTAACTTTCCACCAAAGATGTTCTTTCAGCTTTTTTTTAAAACCCTTTACAGCCCAAAACGGCGTAGTTTTGGGGGACTACACTCCTGTGGTGACTTGTGTCACCACAGGCCCCCCGGATCCCGAGTCCTTCGTTGCTTAACAGCGCAGCGCTGGATTCGTTTATCTTGGGCATAGGGACAATAGAATGTCTAGCGTGGCAAGATAACTTCGGTGCCCCACACTCTGCACTAACCGACGCTCTGAAGTCTGGACCAACAAGTCAACAACCATTTTCCAGACAGAGAGACATAGATAGATGTAGATGGATGGAGAGAGAGAGAGAGAGAGAGAGTAGGCAAGGAAAATTGTCTGAAGTCGTTTCGCTATCCCTTGTTCTAGGTCTAGGGTTTATTCCTAGTAGCAATGGGGGAGATGGGGAAGAGGAAGCTCGACAAGGGGTGGTTAGCGGCGAGATCGACGGAGGTTAAGCTGACCGGAGTTGAGCTCACCACCACTCACCCTCCCTCCGCCCCTGATCAGCTGTGGATGGAGGCCGTTGTGCCTGGAACGTAAGTCGGATACTTAATTATTCGAAACTATTCGATTTTGTTAGTATTGAATTCTGAGCAAGCGTTGTGGAAGTGCCGTTGTTAGCAAATGTTGTTTGGTTTTGTGTGTTGCTCGTTGTCGAAGTAATTATCCAGCGCTCCCGGAGTACCACGTGGGCGTTGCCTACCATTTCCGTTAAGAAGTGTTGCGGTAGGGATATAATTATTCACTTTTGTTTTGGGTGGTTGGGAGACAAGTGAGGATTCACATTGTGCGGTGGCGATCTTTTTTTTTTTATTTGAAAGGCAAGTCTTTTCATTAGAGATCCAACCGAATCAAAGAGCAAAGCTCACCAGGGAGATTACAAGGGGAACGGGGAAAAACAACACCTAATCTGCTAGCAGAAGCTATCCAATTAGACATCTATTTGCTTTTCGATTACACCAATTGAAAACAACATTACAGTGAACCGACAAGGAAGAGATATCGTCTAATAGAGCTTGAATAGTCCAATTCTTCTGTTTTGCATTTGGTTGGAGCATATCGACAGAGGTTGACAGTCTGATTCAATAATAACATCCCTTTTACCCCATCCCATGATCACGATACCGCTACCCGAATAGCCCAAGCTTCAGCAGCCAGTGCAGAAGAAACCTTGATCCTCCCATGGTTGATCTCCACCACAGACCCATTTTCATCTCTAACTAAGACAGCATACGCAGCAGATTTGTCCGTGGGGTTAAAAGCCCCGTCACAGTTAAATTTCCAGGGTGTTGAGGGGATTTCCACTTAGGAACATTACTTCCCCATAATTCGAGCTGGGACATCTCTGGCGAACAAACTGCTGCCAAAAACTCCCCATGGAATTCCAAGCCTTTGCGGGGTCCTTTCGCATTCGGTTTGTGCTGGGAAAAGCCCAGTCATTCCTTTGCTTAAAATTGCCCTCTGAGCAATCTCCCTTTTTTCAGAAAAACGATCTCCCCAATCCTCGATGAGGCTCACCATCCATCTTTTAATAGACACCACCCTATTTACCGGAGATGGGAACATAAAGCCACTGTTAGCCCAGACTTCTGCTGTCCATTCACATCTGAAGAGTACATGTTCAATTGATTCAATCTCAGCGCCACACAGACCACATATCGGGCTTCTTGCACATTTCCTTGCAAACAGATTCTCTATAGTGGCAATAGCATTTCTGATAATTCTCCACAGAAAATGTTTCAGCCTTGGGGGAACTTTCAGGTGCCAAATTTTCTTCCATAAAAGAGAGCAGAGATCAGTGGCTAAGCTATCTTGTCCCCTATTCTTCCTCTGGGTTAGTTGGAAAGCCAGATGGTATCCTGACTTTACTGAGTACAATCCCGAAGAGGTAAGCCCCCACACTTGAGCGTCCTCTCTTCCAGTCCAAGAGATGGGCATCATTTGAATGGCAGACCCCACTTCTCTAGAAAATAAAGCCTCAATCTTGTCCTCATCCCATTCTCTAACCCCTTCTTGAAACAAGTCACTAACTTTCAAAGGGGGCATTCCGTTGCTGGGAACCAAAGGGGGAGGGGATATGAAGCCATCCCGCACATTCAACCATTTATCCTCCCAAACGTTGATAGATCCTCCATTTCCTACCCTCCAATGGGAACCTTTCTTCAATAGCTCCCCCCCTTCCAAAAGGCTAGACCAAATCCAAGAAGGAGAAGCTCCGCTCCTGGCTTCCCACGGGGAGGAATTAGGGAAGTAAGAAGCCTTAAGGACTTTGGCCCAGAGCGAGTTAGGTTCCTGGACCATTCTCCCAAATTGTTTTGCCAACAGAGCTATATTAAAAGCTTGAAGATCCCTGAACCCTAAACCCCCACACTCTTTGGGTTCATTTAGCTCCTTCCAGCGAATCCAATGGATCTTACTCCCTTTTTCCTTTTCACCCCACCAAAAGCGGCAAATATCAGAACTTATTTTTTGGCACAGCATTTTAAGGAACTTAAAACAAGACATCGGAAATGTAGGGATAGCTTGAGCTACGTCTTTAATAAGAACTTCTTTGCCAGTGGGGTTCATGATCATCTGTTTCCACCCTTGGAGTTTTGCCATGATTCTGTCCCTAATGTACCCCAAGGTTTCTTGTTTTGACTTCCCCCAGCTGGTGGGCACTCCCAAGTATTTTGACCCATCCTTCATGATCCCCATACCCATGTAATTCACAATCTCTTATTGAAGGTCCCTTGGAGTATTTGGGGAGAATAAGATTTCTGACTTCTGGAAATTGATTTCTTCCCCTGATGCATCTCCAAACACCTTTAGAATGTCCTTTACCTTATCGCAGTTCTTGAGGTTGGCTTCCAAAAAGACCAAGGAGTCATCAGCGAATAAGAGGTGGGAGAGCACAGGTCCTCTATTTCTCACCCGAATGCCACCTAACTCTTTGTTGGAAATCGCAGTAGATATCAAAGAAGAGAGCAAGTCAGCCACCAAAAGGAAAAGGTAGGGTGATAAAGGGTCCCCTTGTCTCAAGCCTCTGGATGGTCTAACCTCAGCAGTTTTCCTACCATTTGACATGATTGAGAATCTAACTGTAGAAACACATAACATTACCCAGTTGATCCATTTATCATGAAACCCCAACTTGTGCATAGTATCCTCCAAAAAGCTCCATCTCACTCTATCATAGGCCTTACTGAGGTCTAATTTCAAAGCCATCAGAGCTTTTGGGCCTTTCTTTTTGTGCTTAATATAATGGAATACCTCATGCGCGATGATGATGTTGTCATGTATTTGGCGACCTTCAATAAAGGCAGATTGCTCTTGAGAAATAAGAGAAGGTAGTAGGGGTTTAAGCCGGTTCGCTAGAATCTTGGAGATGATCTTGTAGACAAAGTTGCAAAGACTGATGGGCCGGAATTGACTAATGACTTCAAGGTGAGGGATCTTTGGAACAAGGACAATGGTAGTCTGGTTAAGAGAGTCCAGATTAGATGATCCATTGAAGAAATCCCGCACCAAAATTACTGACCTCCATTTTAACCACTTCCCAGTACTTCTGGTAGAACAGCCCTGGAAAGCCATCAGGGCCAGGGGCTTTGAGTGCCTCCATTTGAAACACCGCAAAGGTTATCTCAAGATCACTCACAGGTTTACAGAGATTAGCATTAGAATCTGCATTAATCTTGTTAGAAATACCACTTAAAGTACTATCAGAATTCATATAAGGATGAACATCATTATAAATACTTTGAAAATGATGACTAATAATATCAGAGATACCTTTAGGAGAAGTGACCCACTCCTCTCTCTCATTTTTCAGCCTCAAGATCAGGTTCCTTTGCCTTCTCTGGGTGGCAGTAATGTGGAAGAACCTCGTGTGCCCATCCCCAAATCTTAAGTAGTTCAGATGAGAACGTTGATGCCAGTACATTTCATCTTGTTCCCACAGTTTATTGAGCTTAGTCAGCAAAGCCCTTTCCTCCAAATTGGCAGCATATGAGCAAGGGCCATCCTGAATAGCATCGATTCTGTTCTTGAGTGAATCAATTTGTTCCTTAATATCCTTAAATTTCCTTCTGTGCCACCTTTGAAGATTCCTCTTGCACTTGTCTAGGGCGATCTTTTATTTGTAGGGATTATAACCACATGGCAACGCCACTTGGTACTCGAGGAGTATTGAATAATTGGCCTCGTTGTCTATTCCAAATTTCTCATAACTAACTCGGGTTAGCTCAGTTGGCCACCCTTCGTTTCATAAGGAATGCCAGAGAGTCCGTCCTTGGAAAAAGCAAAGTTGAATGTGGTTATTTGTTTATTTATTTGTTCCTTAATGGGCTTTCAATTGGGTTTGGTATCATTGTGCGTTTAACTTATTTACTGAATATTTAGCTTTTCTAGCTTTTTTGACCCAAAATGTTATTATTTTAAGCTCCAATTTGAAGCTTTTCGCATATATTAAGGTGTTAAAACATAAACGGACAACCGAATCCAAGCCCATTTAGCCAAAAATACCATTTATTACTGTGAATAAGGGTAATCTAGACATTTGGTTTATAAAAAGCTATTTAACAACTTATCCATGTAAACAGGTTAATTGTTTTTTACAACTTATAAAAAGCTTCTCTAACAAACAGTTTTACAACTTATTTTAATTTTTCTAAGCCAATAATCTAAAAAGCTAATTTAGAGTAATTGCTAAAAAAAACGTGGCTTATGTTGCATTTGATGTAACTGAGACACTAGTAATCACCGGTCGAAATAAAAAAAAATAAAATCCTAATTGCTCATGAATTTTACTCTTAGATAAGTATTTTGGGTTCAATAAGTAATTCATTGGGATCATCATTCGTCTCTTAAAAGTGACGTCAGTTTACTGAAGAGAAAGATTATGTTCTGTAGTAATTGAAATTTGAAAGTTGATCCCTCTCTCTTTCTCCGTCACACACACGCGCGCGCTCACACGCACGCATTTTATGTCTGTCTTCATGTCTATGTGCTATAGATGTGCACAGTTCTGAAACACTATGATAGTAATGAATGCAAGTGGAATTATGGAGGATGTGAATCAGTTGGATGGCTTTTGTATGCAATGTACATAACTTATTATGCTACAGCACTTTCTTTGCAAGTCTATTTCCTATGAGATTGTAACACGAACTTGGGTTAACTCATTTGGATAATTCTTTGGTACTTTCTACCGCTGCTGTGAAAAAGGTTTGAAGCAAAAGAAAGACAGTTTCAATACATCATTTTGAATATCTCAAGGTGAATTGCATAGCCAATAAGTTGGCAAAATACTTGTTTAGTTTAACTACTATCTATTTTGTTCACTTCCTCAGTGTACCAAGTTCTTATTTCAATTTTTTTTGTGGGACATCCAACGTGATTCCGTGGGATGGCTACATCACTTTGTATAGCCAACTTTGATACATAAATAAACTATTTTTTTCCTTCTGAGTTTGTTTCCCCTTCTAAAAAGGAGAAATGCCTCAATTAGCAAAATTTTATGAACTTCTCTTCACGATAACCAAATGAGGACATGAAAGGTGAAGCCGTGATCCAGATTCAATAAGCACTTGTCTCTGTTTAAGCTTGCGGTGATATTATGCACATGTATCAAAAAACATTTGCAATATTTGTCTTTCCCCATTTGTTCATTGATTTGGCTGGTGATTTTGTTGACAGTGTTTTGGCAACCCTGGTAAAAAACAATCTTGTGCCAGATCCTTTCTACGGGTTGGAAAATGAGTCAATCATCGACATTGCTGATTCTGGGAGGGAGTACTACACTTTTTGGTTCTTCACAACGTTCCATTGTAAGCTGGTATGTCGTACTTTGTACTCGGATGTCTGGTTTTGCTTGCAAATATTCTATTCAAGCATCGAACGGGCATATCTGCAATAAGTTTGCCAATGGAGTTTACTTAGACAGAAAGAATGTTTCCCTACAGGATTTACCTGTGATGTAGTTGATTTCCGTTGAGGGTATTCTTCTTTGCTTGATTTTGTTGAGGCTGGCTAGATTTTTGACACATACCACATCTTATGTTCTGTTGCTTGTTTGATGGCACTCTCTCTCTTTTTCACTTCAATAATGGGGATTTTTGGATCGTGGCAATGTCGGTCATATATTTACCATGGTGATGAGAAGGATAAGCAGTCAAGGTAACTTAGTACCTGCTGTGTTTTCCTTTCTTGTAACAACTGATTGTTGTATATACAGTCGCCTTTACATTTTTCTTTTGAAGACAGATGCAGCATTTCTCATGCAACTATGTTGTCAATTCCTTTCTTGAGCATTCTTTCTCGACTGTGCTGCCAGTGGAGTTAGCAAGATCATTAGGGATAATCCCAAGAAACTGCTGGATGTGCTTAAGAGCAATACTTTCATATGCAGAGTTTTCCAGCTGGCTGGCAATATGGGGTTTGAGCTGATGTACTCATCCTTTTTGTGGAGATCGGTTTACCTTGATGTGCTTTGACCTTTCCTTTGTACTGTTAGGTGTTGGAAGATGTACATGCTTCCCATTTCTTGTTCTTTTATATTTGGAGAGTAGTTTCATACAATTTTACTTAGTTGACAATATAAGCATTTAAGACTCCATTTAAGTGCACTAAATGTTTTGATCAGTGGTTTAGGAAGGCATGGTAAGTCAGTTCCCTATAAAAGGTCTCATGACTTGTGTCATATCCTAAGATTCCTTGTTCTTAGTTTCTAGTCCCCAAAAGACAGGAGAACGATATGATTGAAGATTGGGGAGGGGAATAAGTTTTATTTTGATAGATGAACAAGTAGTTTACAGGAGCTCAAGCTTTAGAAAAAGCAACATTGGATGATGTTAGTTCTTGTATACTTGGTTTTAATACCCTTATTGGTGGGTACATTATCGGTTTTGATTCTGCAGTTTTGATTTTCTAGTTAACTACAATTGAGGCCAGGTTTTCCAGCTTGCATGTCTATTGTTGACCAAAAAAGCTATGGGAACCGACCTAATGTGCACCGACCTTGAACATACGGCCCCGCGGGCCCGCTCCGGGTCCCGCGCGGATAATCCAAACCATTCAATAATTTTAAAACAATTTTTCGAGTGGCCTGTGTCCTGAAATCTAAATGAAAAAATTGGAATATTGATCAAGCACCTACACATATTGGGATTGAGCTGATTTCTCGCACCGCCACTTGAAAAATTGTTTTAAAATTATTGAACGGCTTGGGTTATCTATGTGAGACCCGGAGTTAGCCCTGCGTGCTTTCTGTGCACGGTCAATCCACGTTAGGAATGTGGATCAGTTCCCATAGAAGGGTTCATTGTTGATAGTTCTTGATTCTTCTTTGTAGTTGGTCTATTTTCTTAAAGTTCTACTGATTTACTCTGTATCTATTATTATATCATTGTTTTCTCGTGCATGACGGTTTCAATTTACTTACCTTCTTCAGTCAGGAAACCAGCACGTGGATCTGAATTTCCGGGCAATCAATTATTCTGCGGAGGTATATTTGAATGGCCATAAAGAAGTCCTGCCGAAGGGGATGTTTCGAAGACATTCTCTTGATGTCACAGATATTGTGCATCCTGATGGTGAAAATTTGCTTGCGGTCCTAGTTTACCCTCCCGATCACCCTGGTAGGATTCCTCCTGAGGGGGGTCAAGGTGGTGACCATGAGGTAATGTTCACATTTCCTGATACCTAATGATGAATTACCATCGAGTAGTTTCCAACTTTATTGAATCTGTCTTACTACTATAACTTGTCGATAACAATTGGACATTTAGAGAATAGCGAATAATGATGACTTAAGAAAATCACTCTTTGACATACGGATAAGTTATGCTGCCTTAGACAAGAAATAATGAGAATATTTACTCTAGTTTAACTGATGACTGAGGTGCTTCTGTTAGGGTAGGGTTGCTCTCTTGACATTCAAAAGACTATTTTTTCTCTCTAAAATTGGAATGATGCAGAAAGCTTTGTAGTGGAATTTTTTTGACCTGAGAATCTAGGGGAGAAGATTTTTTTATTCATGAGATTTGATGCATTTATCTTTGGTCAAGAACTTTGCACCGTTTGTCCAGCCCACATTGATGGTTTCATTTGTGAGTTCATATGCATTTACTTTTATATCCCACTGGGACACAATACAAAGCACGATTCTACATAAATATCATCTTCCATTAATAGGTTCTCTATTTTCTCCATCTTGGTTTTGTCCATGGACCACGTTTTCATTTCATCTTCTGTTTACTTCAGATTGGGAAAGATATTGCCGCCCAATATGTTGAGGGATGGGACTGGATGATTCCTATAAGGTAAGTCATAGCCTATGCAGCACGGGCACTTTGTTGAAGGTCATGTACTGGTGTTGGATACTTGTTGGGGACACCAACACCCTCCTAATGCTTGTCTGACACTTGAATTCAAATTGTCCTATTTTTCTCAATGTTTTTGGTTTGGACATTCCAGGGACACTCTAAAATTGCTCCAGACACTCTCGGGATCACAAATCAAGTCGGGGCTGTTATATGCAATAGTAGACACTAATTAAAACTTAGGAAAGTTTAATTTTTTGTGTGAAGGATGATGGCTTATTTTTTACGAAGACTATGATATAAGGTATAAATGGTGTTAACTGTTACATATGTCGAATTTAGAACCTTGTTTTTTAAGTTTTGATACATATAGTACTGCACATATATATTTTTGAAAGTGCCACCATACAGGTTGTGGCCTTTAATTTTCTGGAATTTCGTGTCGAAGTGTCGGTGCAGTGTTCGTGTTGTGTCGTGTGTCTGTGTTGGTGCTACATTGTTTAGCACTGATGCCGTGTTGTCACCAAGTCCTATGACTTGTAGAGCATAGCGGATAATCAATTTTGGAACATAAGTTTAGACTAACTATTGTCGTTTCTTCTTCAATAGTGTAGGTGTGTAAGGGGGTCTTGTCGCTTTCTCTTTGTTTTTTATTTTGGCGTTTGTAATTTGATAATTTAATTAACTGAAAGCGTCACTTACTGGGTATCCAATCAAACACTGCTACAGGGATAGGAATACTGGCATATGGGATGAGGTATCAATATCTGTTACTGGGGTGAGTTTGTATTTGACTTTGAAATGCTTAATATCATTAGACAACTCTGCTCATGCTGTTATTCTGTCTTTCTATTTTAATTTGAACTTCTATGCTTGTTACACAAGCTAATCAATTCAAGCTGAAGCATTGTTCCACCAAGAGCAACTGATAAAGTGAACATCACTTCATGTATTGAAGACCATCAACTAGATATAAAAGCACAACTCTGATGTTTAGCAAAAAAAAAAGAGTACTCTCAGTGTGACTTCTAAGCCTAGTGGTTCCTACTCTAAAATTGTTTTTCAATAGTTTGTAAGAAACCTCCTATTCTTAATTTCAATGCATTATTCTTCCGTGCAGCCTGTGAAAATAGTGGATCCCCACTTGGTTTCATCATTCTTTGACAATTACAAGAGGGTATATTTGCATGCAACCACTGGTTTGGTAAATAAAAGTGCCCGGGTTGCTGAGTGTTCTTTGAACGTCCAAGTGACAACGGAAGTTAAGGGAGGTTTTTGCTTGGTAGAACATCTTCAAACTGAGCATGTGTCAGTCCCTCCTGGAGCATCTGTTCAATATACATTTCCTGAGGTCAGTGTCAGTCACGTTTTGCAGAAATTAATAGACAATTCTCATCATCTTATCTCTTAACTATATGAACTGGAACAAATATTCCTGGAATTTCTTCTTGTTGCTATATATATATATATATATATATATAATATATGTGTGTGTGTGTGTGTTTGTCGCTAACTGCACCTGCGTGCTTGACATGGACATATGATACCAGTTGCATTGGTTCTATACGGAATACTCCAGTTCAAATGTTAATTATCTGTATTTGCAGCTGTTCTTCTACAAGCCCCATTTATGGTGGCCAAATGGCATGGGAAAGCAGTCGCTGTACAATGTTGAAATTGGTGTTCAGGTAAAGGGATTTGGGGAGTCTGATATGTGGAACCATCATTTCGGTTTCCGCAAGATTGAGAGCAAAATTGATAGTGTAACTGGAGGAAGGTAGGAGATCTTCAACTTTATTTTCCTGAGGGAACACTACTGTGGAAAATTCTACATCTATAGTGTAACTTGTATTTTATCTACTTTGTAGATTGTTCAAGGTCAATGGACAGCCCGTCTTTATCCGCGGAGGTAACTGGATATTGTCAGATGGGTTACTACGGCTTTCAAAGAAAAGATACAAGACAGACATTAAATTTCATTCGGACATGAACTTCAACATGATACGCTGTTGGGGTGGTGGACTGGCTGAGAGGCCAGAGTTTTATCATTACTGTGATATTTATGGCCTGCTGGTTAGCTCTCTGTCTCTCTATATAGGTTGGTTTTCTTAAGTTGTTGGGAGGAGTTCTTGGGTTTCGGTCGATGAAAAGAGGGACATTTCATTAATTCCTGCATCATAAAGAGATTAGCTATCTCAACGGATGATTATGGAATGCCCAGAAAATGTTGACAGAAGCATGGATAATCTTTTCAAAAACCTTGATATTCTGCTACATAGATTAATTTGCCAAAAACCTTGATATTCTGGTTTATATGTATTTTAGTGATTGCACTACTTGAATCTAGTTGGGGAATGATGAGAACGAGATAAGAAAAGCCATTACCAACTACTCTCCCTCCAATGTGGGATCTGGTTGAGGGGCTGGACTGAATGGTTCACTTAACCTTTTAGAGTACTTGCATAAAGTGGATTTTATCTCCATTGAACTGGGTGTTAACACTAGAGCATGAGGTTTTCATCTTGCACCTAGCAATGGTATTCTATTGGAATGAAACAAAGTGAAGAATTACTGTTGGAGATTGACATGAGAGAGAGAGAGAGGGGCCACATAGACCTTGACTAACCACCTAGTAATGAGTGCATCAGTAGAAGTGCATGCCTGGGCAATCCACTTATGATTGCACTACATGGAAGTACAATCATGAAACACAAAATTTCAGGAATCAACAGTTTAAATAAGGATGGATAAATTGGTATTGATGTGCCATGTAATTATTCTTCTGTTAATGCCAACTTGGCATGTATTTTTCAAACTTCGTATTTTTCTTCTCATTTGTATCTCAATCGTGGAGATGTGTGTCCCTCAAGCATACAAACCTGGCCAGTGTTGGCGTCCAAACAGACGTGTACCACCTTAGAAAATGTCCTTGGCTTCTTAGTTTTGGATGTTCTTCTTGAGACATTGGTTTCACTTTGTGAGTTTTCAGCTGAAATTTTGTTGTAAAACCATGTATTAGTGTAGTGATTGACACAATTCATGCATTTAATGAATCACAAGATCTTTCCAATAATCAATTCTTTTCTCCATTGGCTCTGGATCACCTACGTGTATGCTTTGCCGTGTACTTCATTGTTAGATCATGGGCCATACTTTCTTTTTATTGCCTTTGGAAAGTTTTCTTAAGCTGGGTGCAAATTTTTTTTTCTTTTTTCTCGTAAGCGATCTATGCTACCCATTATCCCCTTGATTGCTTACTAACTGATAATGGATCCAGTTTTCAATAGATCTTCTCTTGTATTGCCGGTTGCCACAATTATTGCGTAGTACTTTGTTTTTTGCAAACATGGTGCTTTCCTGCTGATTGAAACATTTAATTCTATTTTCCATCAACTTTTTTCTGCTAATCTGGATGGAGTGGGTTGAACTAGGTTCTTTATGGTTCCTACAGAATAAAATCTTGTTTTGTATCCGAATGAACTGTTTTCCCTGTAGGTTTGCAAACTATTAAATATCCTATTGAACTAGAACCTCTATGGAGGGTTGCATCAAACTGGCAGCTTTCTTATCGTGTTTATCTTCAGGACTTTGTCATGCATATTGCCGTTGAATCTATTTAAGTCCGTTTCATGAAATTTGTGTGGCAGAGTTCATATCCATTATGAGACTTCCATTGTAGGTTTGGCAAGAGTTCTGGATAACTGGGGACTGTGATGGACGAGGTATACCAATATCAAACCCAGATGGTCCCCTGGACCATGAGCTTTTCTTGCTATGTGCAAGGGACACCGTCAAGCTTCTGAGAAATCATCCTAGTCTTGCTCTTTGGGTGGGGGGAAATGAACAAGTTCCACCAGAAGATATCAACAGGGCTTTAAAAGATGAACTGAAACTCCATCCATATTTTCAGATCTCAACTCAAAGTGGGAACTCACAGGAAGATATGATCCCATTTTTGAAGGATCCTAGCCAATATCTTGACGGTACGCGAATCTACATCCAAGGATCCATGTGGGATGGCTTTGCTGACGGAAAAGGAGACTTCAGTGATGGCCCTTACGAAATTCAGTATCCTGAGAGCTTTTTTAAGGATGACTTTTATAATTATGGATTCAATCCTGAGGTTGGCTCAGTGGGGATGCCCGTTGCAGCTACTATCAGAGCAACCATGCCTCCAGAAGGGTGGCAAATTCCATTGTTTAAGAAGTTACCTAATGGCTATGTTGAAGAAGTTCCAAACCCCATGTGGGAATACCACAAGTACATAGCTTATTCAAAACCAGGCTTGGTTCATGATCAGATTTTGCTGTATGGAACCCCCACTAATCTTGACGATTTTTGTCTAAAAGTAAACCACCTTTATTCCTCCTTTTTTTTTTTTTTTGGGTAGTGATTCTTTTTTTAGTAACTTAAATTGATCTTTTTCCAAGTTCTTATCTACGTCTTGTTCAATTGTTTTGAGCAATCCCATTTGGTCCTTTTATTTCTTATGGAGAATTCTGGAGTTTTCTTTATTAAGTGTCATAACGGCAGCTGCCAGTGCCAGTTTATAAAATGCAGCCCCCAGACCAGAATTATTGCAGTAGTACTGCTTCCAATGCCAGTATTCCCCCAGACCTTGGCCCAAATACTTGTAGAGAATGAGTTAAACTGCTAATGAGTTAAACTACCAATGTTGATACAACTGAAGCACAAATGGGAGCAGAGGACATAGCCATCATCCACATTCATACCACAGTGCTTGAGTCTATCTTTACCAGCAAGCTTCTGCACACAAACTAACCACAGAATGAAAGATCACTTAGGCACATTTTTTCCTTGCACCAAACCATTGGAGACTAATGCAATTTCTGTTTCTTGTGTTAACTTGAGCTAAATGATCTTTGCAGGCTCAGCTAGTTAACTATGTTCAGTACCGAGCTCTATTAGAGGGGTGGACTTCCCGCATGTGGAGCAAATACACTGGTGTTTTGATTTGGAAAAATCAGAACCCGTGGACGGGGCTTAGAGGTCAGTTTTATGACCATCTCCAAGACCAAACAGCAGGGTTTTATGGCTGTCGATCTGCAGCTGAACCAATCCATGTCCAGCTGAATCTAGCCACATATTTCATTGAGGTAATTTGTGCAATTTTAGTAATTTTGATGGCTGATTGAATTGTCATGGAATGTACAGATTGTACTTCCCTTGATAATGTTACCGCGATGTGATAAGTCAAGCCTGAAGATCTGCCATTAGGGAAAGTTATACCAAATGTGACAAAGGAAATGAAATGGTTCTAACAGGTTTTGGTTGAGATTGCTGAAGCTCAAAGCCTCAAATAATATAGGAACATGTGGGAACTGAAAATGCATTAATGTCTTATAAACCAGAAAATAACCTGCAATATAAACCAGAAAATAACCAGCAATAGAAATTTCCCTCTCAAATATGGAACTATGGAAGTCATTGGCAGTACAAGTTCAAAGCCTACAATTATTCCTGCTTGGTTGCAGTTGTCACAAGTTATGTTTTGGATTTATTCTTGAAAAACACACAGAACTTATTGGTCGATGTCTTGATGATTTTCAAGGCTTGCTTTCAGAAACCTACCCATTTCCGAGAAACATGAAAAGATATGTTTATATTCTCAAAAAATGTAATAATAGAGATATGAAAGTGATGAGTACTAATGTTGTTCAGTATAGGTTCCAAATAATGTGTTCAAGAAAACTGATCCTACATATGGTAACCAGGTTATTATTGCTGGAAAACTCCTGTCTTCTCTTCTTTCTCCTCTTACGCAAAATTTTTAGGAAAGTTTATGGATTGGGAGGATTCATCGCCCTATATTATCTATACGACATGCAGGTGGTCAACACTACATCAGACATACTTTCTAATGTAGCTATTGAAGTGTCGGTGTGGGATCTGGAAGGAAAATGTCTATACTACAAAGTTTTCGAGAACCTCACTATACCATCTAAGACAACGGTACCCATCTTTGAGATGGACTATCCGAAGTCCAAAAATCAAACGCCAGTCTACTTCCTTCTCCTCAAACTATATAACATATCCGACTACGGCATTTTATCCAGAAACTTTTACTGGTTGTACCTACCGGGTGGAGATTACAAACTATTGGAACCATACAAGGAGAAAAAAGTGCCCCTCATGATAACATCCGAAGGATTCATCGGTGGGTCTGCGTATGAAATCCGAATGCATGTGCGAAACACATCAAAGAAGCCAGACTCAAACAATCTGCTCTACAAGAATAGATTCATTGAAAGAGATAGCGATGGTGATTTTGATGTGGCGTCACTTGAAGCTGTAAATAGCAGAATTGAGGGAAAAAAGGAGGGTGGCAAAGCCAATGCTTTGAGGGTGACAGAAGTGAATGGGACTGAGGTTGGAGTTGCATTCTTTCTGCATTTCTCAGTTCATGCTTCGAAACCGGATCATAAAGGTGAAGACACGAGGATTCTTCCTGTTCATTATTCGGACAACTATTTCTCGTTGGCTCCGGGTGAAGAGATGCTTGTCAATCTATCATTTGATGTCCCTCCGGGTGTTACCCCAAGGGTTATGCTTCATGGGTGGAATTACCATACTGGGCATACCATTCTCTGAGCTTGTGCGAGATGCCAACTGGCTCTTTAGCACTCCCACGGTGGGAATTAATAGGGTTATAAGGTCTGAATCCTTCTTGGATCTAGCACTTGCTGAAATACCTGTCAGTGAATTTGGATAACTTTACAAATACCTTTGGCTTCAACTGATTCACTTACTCCCCAAGCATGAAGTTGCTGTCTGTTTGCAATGCTCCACATTGCGTGTACTTTGTATGTTAAGTTTGAAGTAATCTCTGTGATAAAAGTAAAAATAAACCATGTAGTCTTATGAGAGACCAGATGATTCATTAGCTGAACCTGTAACGAAACACGAGAAAGCATAACTCAAAATGTGTAATTCTTGGCCGGTACTTGGCCCAATCAAAACTCAAAATGTGACGAGCCTTCTCAAAGCTCTTGGCCGGTACTTGGCCCAATCAAAACTCAAAATGTATACTTCTTTCTTGCATATGTTTCAAGGAACTACCAAAGCTTTGATTTCCCTAGTGGTGGCACTCTTGTGGTGTCATTTGACATGTCAAGGGTTCACGTCATGGTATGCACACTCACATGTTTAAAGGAACTGTATTAATCCGTTCTCTACAGAATTGTCATACTTCTTGCAATTTTCTTTACCTGGTTTTACTTTATTTGAGTTTGTAATATTTACTCTTCTCAAAAACTTGTTTGAAAGTGAGAATAAACTTGTCTAGACATCAATGAATATTTATCTTGCTGTTGAGAAATATACTTGAGGTGACCGGTGAATTTCTCTGCTACGTTTTAAATTTATCAATAAAATGATCATTTTTACTTGTCAAGGGCAGTGCGAAATTTCTCAAGCTTATTTTTGTTTGCTGATAGTGTTTTAACTTTATTTGTTTACTTATATTTTTTTAATTATCCTTTTTTTTTTGTTTTTTGAGGAGTAATGATCCTTTAAGGCAGGAAGTGTGTTGAATTTATTTGCATAGATCAATTCATTACCCCGTGTACAATCGCTTGAGGTTAAAATAATTTTGCATGGTTCCTGATGAACAATTTTAAAAAAGCAAAAAAATGGGGAAAACATAAGGATAAAATGTTGATCAAAACAAGAGATAGGGGGCAAAATGCATGGAAAGTTGAATGCGAAATGCATATGAATGCACAGTCTCGTTCCTTATCGTGAGGGAGTCATAGCGTAAAAATCGAAATCGGGAATGTGGCTACTGGCTAGACTGCAGAATGATTGGGTCTTCATTCACTGTTTTAATTTGAAGCACTTTTTTTTTTTTTTTCCTCTTGAGAGAGTTTTGATAAGAAAATAAAATATTGATAAGTGACAAGAGTTCAAAAGATAAAAAGAAAGGATATAAAAAAAATAAAAATATGATTTTCTTATTTAATATTCTTGTATTCAAACAAATAAAATCTACATAAATCTGTAAATACAAAAAGTGGAGTATTAATTATCATCAAAGGGGCGGTTAGGGGACCCAGGCCTTTGCACACCTCCAAACATTCCCGCATATCATAATAAATTTCAGGCAAAAACTTACGTTGGGTTGGCTCCTGCAAGTTCTTTGAGTGGAAAAAATTCTTAATTTTTTTATATGTATGGGTCAAAATTAATAAAATTTCAAATTATCAATCATTTTTTGGTTGCTTGTATAAAACTAAACGACGGCTACGCACATATACATAGCATTATCTTTTCTTCGGATCTCGCAAGTAACTACGTATATTTTTTTTTATTATGAGTTTGAAAATACATGTGATTCGGACCCCCTGTTGAACACAAATCGTGAATCTGCCACTGACCATCAGCTCGGATAATGCTTTACGAGTACTGCTATTGGTACCGACCAATAGCATAGGGAAAATGCACCGACGGCTGTACCGGGCCGTCTCTGGCCACCGGATGGCCGATCCGAGCTGTCCAAAATTTTTTTTTTTAAAAAAAACGAGTTGGTCTACACGGAAATCAACGGCATTCGACATGCGTAGGTACTCAATCAAAATACCTATTTTTTCATATATACATATTTATACATGTATATACGAAAAAATAGGTGTTTGGATTGAGCACCTACGCATGTCGGATGCCGTTGATTTCCATGCAGACCCACTCGTTTTTTTTAAAATTTTTTGACGGCTTGGATCGGCCGTCCGGTGACCGGAGACGGCCCAATGCGGCTGTCGGTGCATTTTCCCTATGGTACCGTCCGTACCAATATCATTTTCGATGTTCTACTCTCATTATACCATCTGCACCTCATTTCCTTCCTGGATTATAGAATACCCATCAAATGAGCAAATTGTCATCTACGAGCTGCTTGTTCATTTGCACCTCTAACTTGGTAAGTAATAACGAAGATCATTTCAAATGGGGAAATTTTTAAAATGACACTTGAATTTTGGACCAATGTATCATAAGTATCCGAACTTAATTTTATTTCAATTAGACACATGTGCGAGACAAAATCCCCTAATTTAGGCCCCGTTCTAGAAATCTTCGTAAAAAATAAACTTATTTTCACATTTTTAAATTAAAAAAATAATATAAATGAAAAATAATTTATCAAATTTTTTTTTTTTTTGCATTGTATTAAATAAGATTCATATTACATATTTTTAGATTTTAATAAGTCCATAATTTTTAAACTTGAAACTGTCTTCTTAAAAAATAAGGACCTAAGAGCATCCGCATTGTAATAAGCAAATGATTGTGAATAAGCAAATTTAACAACAATACTCAAAAAATATCCCATATTATAATAAGTAAAGTTACAAATCTTTTACAAATAACCAAATTTCACTCATTCTTCACATTGGAATTATCTCATCAAGACGAATAATTTGGTGTGGTCGGATGCGTGATTGGAACTCGTTTGTGATTGGACATATGTGCATTGTGTATTATGGGGGTTTGTTTTGTTCGGGATGCAAAAATAACCAATGTGGAGGTAGAAGTTGTTAAGTTTGATTATGAACTAAATGGATAATCAAATGCTGACGTGACACATTTTGGTTATTGGTTTTGATTATTCCAATTGCGGATGCTCTAACAATAATGCTACTCATACAACAATCCAAACACAACAATTCACACAACCTCTCACATACATGTGAACCCAACACATAGCATTGTGCGTGGAGCCTACATGTATGTAAGTGGTTGTGTTTGGTATTGTGTTTAGGGCCCGTTCCAGAACCGGAATAAGAACTTATTTTTGTTTAATAATAAGGTGTGTTCCACAAAAAGGTGAATAAATACTTATTTTTTAAAAAGGTAATTTTTTAAAAAGGTAATTTCAAGTTCAAAAATTATGTGGCTACGCAAATAATTTTTCTATCACTATAGATCTTGTATGATAGATCTCATTGAGATCTTTAATACTGTGCAAAAAAAATTAAAAAATTATTTTTCATTTACATTATTTTTGAATTTGAAAATGTGAAAATAAGCTATTTATTTGAATTTTGTGGAACAAAGCTCTAAAATAAGTATTTATAAAATAAAAAGATTTCTGGAACAAAGCTTAGATTGTTTTGTTTATGTGAGTAGCATTTTTTCGCCTTCATATCACCCATTTTGTCTACAAAAGTGCTGACATGGCATCTTTTACTCGTTAACCGGTCCAACTGCACATGACACTCAGCCCTTGCAAAGCACAGAATCAAATTCCCTTCTCTCTCTCTCTCCCTCCCGCCCATCCAATCCAAACCCAATCCACCCCTTGCAGCCAGGGTTGAATTGGGATTCCCAGCCATCTGAACAATACCCAATTCAACCATCCAAAGCAATCCCAATTCAACCCTAGCTGCAGCCATATGAACCAGACCCAATTTAACCCCAATGGCAGCCATCCAAACCAAGCCCTATTCAACCCAATGGCAGTTGTCCAAACCCAATTGCAACTATCCCAACCAAACCCAATGCCACTCCAATTGGAGAGAGAAAAGGTAATTACGGGGAGAGGGAAAAACTTGTTTTAAAGGGATCCGGGGGCTCTGCTGCCCAGAGGGGGCAGCAGCCCCAACCCACACCCAAATCAAGAACAATCCGTTGCCGATTTGGAAAAAAAAAAATTTCCTCTCCACCTGTTTGCAATCCTATGAAGCAAAAACGTGATTATGAGAGTTTTAAAGGCAAAATTTGATTATATTTCTTTAGAATAATATGATCAAAATACTTAGATCTTTACACCTGTTCAAACGAATTAAAAATTGGAGCACTTAATTTTTTAACCATATTTTTTAATATATAAATGGTTTAAAAAAATTAAGTACTCAAATTTTCACTCCGTAAAGATCTTGTTATTCTGATTATATTATTCTAAAGGGTCGTAATTAATTTTTTTTATCTTTAAGGCTCTCATATTAAATATATGCTCTTTATTTAGGATCCTGTAAAATAGAAATGTGATTATGAGAGTTCTATATACAAAAATTAATTATGACCCTTTAAAATAATATGATCAGAATAAAAAAATCTTTACACCGATTTAAACGGAGTGAAAATTTGAGCACTTAATTTTTTAAGACTATTTATATATTAAAAAATATAGTTAAAAAAATTAAGTGTTCCAATTTTTAATCCGTTTGAATAGGTGTGAAGATCTTATTATTTTGATCATATTATTCTAAAGAAACATAATCAAATTTTGTCCTTAAAGCTCTCATAATCACGTTTCTGCTTCATAAGATTGCAAATAGGTGGATTGGAATTTTTTTTCCCCAAAACGGTAACGTATTGTGCTTGATTTGGGTGTGGGTTGGGGCTGCTGCCCCTCTCTGGGCAGCAGAGCCCCCGGATCCGTTTTAAAGAGAGAGTTTGAGCGGATAAAAGAAGGGCAGTGATATTGCCAAACCGTTTTTATTGGTGCAAAAACTCCAAGATATAAAAATCTTGTATATTGCACATGGTACAAGCCTTTTGTGCACTAGAATTTTGACACCAACAAAAATAAATTTGGCTCCAACAAAAATAATTTTACAAATTTGACACCAACAAAAATAGTTTTGGCATTGTCACCGGAGAGAGAGGGGTGGCGGCGGCAATGGTCCACGGCGGGCCGACGGCCATGGCTTTCATGCCTGCTCCAATTCCATTTCCATTTCCTTTTCCTTTTTTTTTTGGGTGTAAGCCGAGGGAGGGAGAGACCAAAAGAGAGAGAGAGAGAGAGAGAGAGAGTCGGATGGGGAAATCGCCGAGCAGTTCTCCGCTCGTCGGAGAAGAAGGAAGCCGGATTTTCACAGGAGAAGAAAAGGTAAGGGAAAGATAGGTTTTGATTCTCTGCATTTTTGGGCTTCTGTGGTGTGCCAAAGGGGCGCCTAACGGAAGGAAGAACAATGCTACGTCACCACATTTTGTCACAAATTGAACGGAATGTGATGGGCGGGTTTTTAAATTTGGAGGTTTTGTCAAGCACAAATATCTAACTGAAATAAAATTAAGTTTAGGTATTTATTAGGGCTGCTCAAAAAATCCGGTGAACCGTGAAACCGGTCCGGACCGAACCGATCCGTACCTTTTGGATTTTGTCCGTGGATTAATGGTCCGGACATGGATTGAAAAATTAAAAAACCGTGACTCGCGGTTCGGTCCACGGATTTTCATTACAAATCCGTGGATAAACCGAACCGGACCGTGAGATATTTATTTTATATAAATAATAAATAATAAATAAATATATAAATATATGTGTGTATTTATATAATTAATTGTTAGTAATGTTAAAACTTTTTTCTACCAATTTTAATATTTTATCTTAATAATGGGATATAGTGTAGATGTATAAAATATATAGGGTAAATCATAGTTTTTTTTTTTATATTAGTTACGGGTAATCCTAATTTAGTTCCACTAGTTCGTTTCTTTTCCAGTTTTCCTAATGTCTATTTTTTGTTCAAGTCGCCGCCTTACTTCTTCACCTCTCCCTCCTTCTCCTCTCTCTCTCTCTCTCTCCGTTTTCTTCAAAGTAACAAGTACTTTCTGGTGGCCAGTGTTAAACTTAATTCTGAATGTAACCTTCTTCACTTTTAGCGTGGGATATAAGTTTGAACTTTATTTTTGCTAAAATCCGTGGACAAAACCGTAACCGATCCGTGAGTTACGGATTGGATTGGAACCGAACCGTAGGACTTTTGGTCCGGACACGGATTTCATTTTGTAAAAACCATGACTAGCGGTTCGGTCCTCGGATTCCTAGAAATCCGAACCGAACCGGACCGCGAGCACCCCTAGTATTTATGAGCTATTGAATCAAAGTTGAGGTGCTATTTTAAAATTTTATCTTTCAATTGGCCAATTTTAATTTGGGTGGTGGTTGACATTCAAAATTCAAATTACTCTTCACCATTTTCATGGATGCCATCCAAATTGTTCCCACCTTCCCTTATGGTCCTCCTCTCTCCTCTCCCCATTCAGAACCCTAACTTCCCCATTCCCTCCCTCACAAACTCCGACATTCATCCTCAACCACATCCACATTGATCATAGAATATACCCATCAAATGAGCAAGTAAGAGTTGTCATCTAGACATCAGTAAGCTCGTTTCTTTGCAGCCCTCACTTGCCCAGTACTGTAGTGTAGTATTAAAAACGAAGCTCATTTCAAAAGGCCAATTTGCGTTGTGCTTGACATTCAAATTTCTCTTCACCATTTTCATGGATGAGATCCAAACGGTTCCTCCAAACCCTAAACTTTCCCTTTTGCCCCTCCTCTCTCCTCTCCCCACTCAAACCCCTCACTCCCACAAACCCTTCCTCACAAACTCCAACAACATTATTCATCCTCAACCACATCCACCTATCCCGCCTCCTCTCCCTTTGCGGCAAACAAGGAAATCTCCGCTTGGGTTCATCCCTCCACGCTTCAATCATCAAAAACTCCCAACTCCACCGCATTATCAGTGACCAAACTAACGCCAATGTTGTTTGGAATTCTCTCCTCTCCATGTACTCGAAATGCGGGGAGTTATTGGATGCAGCCAAGGTGTTCGATCGTATGCCCACGAGAGATACCGTGTCTTGGAACTCGATGTTATCGGGGCTTTTCAGTAGTGGGTATTTCGAAATGGGTTTTCTGTGTTTTAGAGAAATGTATCATTCGGGTTTTTACCGGTTGGATCAAGCGACTTTGACTACACTTGTGTCTGCGTGTTATGTACCGGATTTATGCTACGTGACCGCGATGAATATGATACATGGTTTGGTATTTACGCATGGGTACGAGAGGGAACTCACGGTTGGGAATGCTCTGATTACGTCGTATTTCAAATGCGGACAATTTAATTCGGGGAGGCGGGTTTTTTGTGAGATGGTTGAGAGGAATGTCATCACTTGGACAGCTATGATCTCAGGCCTTGCACAGAATCAGTTTTACGAGGAAAGTTTGAAATTGTTTGTGAGAATGCGTCGCGGGTTGGTGGAACCGAATGCTTTGACATATTTGAGCTCTCTGTTGGCATGTTCTGGTTTGCAGTGTCTTCAAGGAGGGAAGCAGATACATGGACTTGCTTGGAAGTTGGGAATTCGTTCGGATTTTTGCATTGAAAGTGCATTGATGGATATGTACTCTAAATGTGGTAGTATAGATGATGCAATGCAAATTTTTGATGCTGCTGAGGCGCTTGATGAGATTTCCATGACTGTTATTCTCGTGGGGTTTGCACAAAATGGATTTGAGGAGGAAGCTATTCATATTTTCGTGAAAATGTCAAAAATGAAAATGGAGATTGATGCAAACGTGGTTTCAGCTGTTCTCGGTGTCTTTGGAGTTGACACTTCATTGACTCTTGGTAAGCAAATTCACACTATGGCCATCAAAAGAAGCCTTGGTTATAATCCCTATGTCAATAACGGGCTAATCAACATGTACTCAAAATGCGGTGATTTGGAGGACTCAATGAAAATCTTCAAACATATGCCTCTGAGGAACTCGGTTTCGTGGAACTCAATGATAGCAGCTTGCGCTCGTCATGGAAACGGCTCTGAAGCACTTCAAATGTACGAAGACATGATAACAGAAGGCGTAAAACCAACAGACGTCACATTCCTATCCTTGCTTCACGCTTGCAGTCATGTCGGATTAGTTGATAAAGGCATGGAGTTGTTAGAGTCCATGGATAAAGTTTACGGAATTTGTCCGAGAATGGAACACTACGCTTGTGTCGTTGACATGTTGGGCCGAAAAGGGCTTGTTAACGAAGCTAAGAGTTTCATTGATGGATTACCTATAAAACCGAACGTCCTTGTTTGGCAGTCACTGCTTGGTGCCTGTGGAATTCATGGTGATCCAGAAGTTGGAAAATATGCTGCTGATCAGTTGTTTTTGGAAGCGCCTGATAGCCCTGCGGCGTACAATCTAATGGCAAATATTTATTCTTCCAAAGGACGGTGGAAAGAGGGAGCAAGAACGATGAAAACAATGAAGGAGATGGGGGTACCAAAAGAAAGTGGGATGAGTTGGATAGATTGAAGAGGGGAAGCCCACAGTTTTGTTGTTTGGGATTGAATGCATCGGCAATGAGAGATTATCGAGGTGTGTTGCTCAAGTTGTCGCTCGAATTGTTTGGACACAAGAGTGATGACGGATATGTGCCAGGCGCAGAACAGGGGTTTGTTACTATTTGAATCAAGAAGAGGGTTGTGGCAGTGCTGCAACAGGGTGAGAAATAAGGAACATGGGTATACATCTTGTACATTATCTTATGAAGTGTTCTTTTTTGGCTTTTAGCATCTCCTTCCCCTTTTTTCTACCCGAACTCAAAATTTGAGGGAAAACACTAGAACATTTATCTACAATGGTTTACACTTTTGCCTACCTTTTTTCTTACGCAAACAAGGATAGACCCAAATTCGTACCCTTTTTTTCCCCCCAAAACCTCTTTTCATTTTCTTATTATTGACTCGTGTGCCATTTTGACCCAAATTTTTTAGGGAAAACATGAAAAACACACTAAATTTTGGGTTAAAAAAATGGTAGTACATAATATTGGACAAGGCATATCTAAATGGAGTTTTGACCCTAATTTTCACCCAACTAAGGGTAAAAAATGGGTCAGGGTCGGAGATGCTCTAAATTTTGGAAAATGGGATGAGTTTAATATGTGTGCGTTTGTGTTTCCTTGTAGTATGAGAACAATTCTTCTTTTCTTTTCTTTTTTCCGCAGATTTACCACTTTTCTTTTGTGTTGCTATTTTCATGTTACCTAAGTTTCTACACAACTGTTTACAATTTGTTTGTAATCCCTTGCATGGGGTATTCTACGTTTAACTGTGTAATACTTAAATCTGAACACTGGACTTTGAAATGTCTACAACCCTCCTCAAAATAGTAATTAAAACTGTAACCACCATTTGCTAAGCATGGATAGGATTAGATGATACAGTTGGTACGGTTGTATCTATTAAGACTATTATGATTCTGAACGAAAGATCCCGTTTTGACTTCTGCCAGCTTAACTTGACATTTTTCTTCCATGGATGGCATGTAATTCATTTTCTTGCATGGATAGGATTAGATGATACAGTTGTATCTCTTATGATTCTGAACGAAAGATCCCGTTTTGACTTCTGCCAACTTAACTTGACAGTTTTCTTGCATGGATGGGCATTGGAATTCATCTGTCAAGTACTAAATCCAACCAAAGAGACTACTAATTATAGAATCCTAAGGCTTATAAGTACCTCACGTTCTTGCCAAAAAATATAGGCGCCTGCATTAGGTTTCAAACTCAAGTATCTCTCTTAATTTGCAAAACCCTCTATCCCCTCGTCGATTTTCACTTTTCACAAGAGAAGAGATGGCCAAAAGCAAATTCCTGATTTTTTTCCGGCTTCTCACCTTCCTGTTTTTCCTTAAGCCTGCATCCACAAGGACCACCACATTACTTGACAAGAACCACGCATCTTCAAGCAATGTTATCGGTGTCCCCAACAATGCTGATTACATCATCGCTACGAATGTGGCTCCTCCTCCGGGAGAAGAAAGTTACTACAAATTTACGCCATTTTATTCGCGCAGGCTCGGGGAAGGATTCGGGTTGCTCGAAGGAGGAAGAGGAGGATCTCGAAGCACGGTAATAAAGTTGGCCGAGTTGTCTCCAAGCCGGAGTCCTTCGGGAGAATCTAGTAATAAATCACACCGAGCGCTATTATTGACCTTTATGATTGTTGTTGTATGCATTGTGTTTTTTGGTGGTGTTGGTGTTGCGGTGGTAACCAGTTTTCCTTCGTTTGATTCGAACCATTGATCGATGCTATCGCGGCTATGCTTTCATTCCCGTTCGCTTCTTTGCGTTTTCCTAATTTTTTTTTTCAATTCAACGGTAATGTAGTTCCGGATTGTTATTTACGTGCAATAGATTTATCTTTTTTATGTCGATGAAAAATGTTTATCGATGAAATTGTAGCTTCTACAGAAATGATGGGACAGTAATTTTCGAACTCCCATATATATGGAACGAGTGTTGCAAGATTTCTCTATTGTTCTTTTGTTTGTTTTTTGGGGTTACATTTGAGAGAGAAAAGGAAACGTTACGCTTTTGAATTTAGAAACCGAATCCAGGACCTGTGAGGTTGGGGATAACTCCAAATTCAGCCCTATATAATTACATGTTTTTCGGGAGCCAAAGCAGATTAAGAGAGGATAGTTGAAAAATGACGAAATTTCGATTGGACACAATGAGGGCCCCTGCAATCCAGTAGTGCATTGGCGCACTACGGGATCCCATGTCTGTGTGACATTGTTTGGTCAAAATTAACTATAATATAAAATAAACAATTTTGATTGGACACAAGAGAGAGATGAAAGGGCATACAATACTAACTTAATTTCATCAAAATTAACAATAATATAAAAGCCACGAAATATTTTCCAAAATATATGTAGGAGAAAAAAAAATAGACCTCTAATTATCAAAATATAAAATGTATAAATAATTGAAAAAATTTAACCAAAATGTGTGTAACTCGTGTCTAATTGTGTTTTTATTTGTTTGGGGATATGATGACTTACAAATATGCAAATGCATTTCGCTTGACAAAATACACGTAGGAGACAAAACTGAACGAGATAAATAAAACAAAAAAATTAACTTCAGAAAAACAATAATTATTAAAACCTAATTAAGATGTATTAGTATCATGAATTTGATCAAATATAATTACTTAATATTAGTAATATTTACAGGCATTTCAATCATCCAGAAGCAAAAACTAACAACCCTATTGTCTAACTTGATAGAATGAGAGAATCTAGATACTCCCTCCGTCCCATAAAGTTAGTTCGGTATTCCATTTATGACTGTCCCAAAATTATTGTTCGTTTACGGAATTCAATATCCAAAAATTATCAAATTAAATGTGGGAATATGCAAATAAAATCCAAGACCAAAAAATAAAATAATGGTTCAAAACCAAGGAATAAAAAAATGAAAAGGGTAATTTTGAAAAGAAAAAATTTGTACAACACTATAATTATGTTCTAATGAAAAGTAAGAATCTCAAAGCGGGACAAACTTTAGAGGATGAATGGAGTAATAAATTGTCTAGCAAATGATGTCAATCAAACTGTCAAAACTTTATGGAATGTGCTTGCATTTGTTAGAAATCTCAAAGAAGGTCGGTGAAATTTACCTTTATATATTTTATCCTATAAAATTTGTGATATGCTTATTGTATGGAATTGGATCCTCTTCGGTTTAAGTTTTGAGCTAAAGGAGACAACACAATTTTGAACAGTCTAGTACTGCAAACAATGGTTTAAATTTGCTCTGAGAAACTCTTCACATGAAGAGTCCTGAGCAAATTCAAACAAATTGATTTTCTTATCAATGTATTATTCATTTTTGAGTAAATTACAGTAAACCCTCCTCAACTAACCCAAATTTTCACTTAACCCCCTCCAACTACAAAATCCAACAGTGTGCACCCTCTAACTATCCAGAATTGACACTTAACCCCCTTTTGTTAGGTCTCCGTAGGAAAAATGCACCGACGGCCGTCTCCGGCCACCGGGCGGCCGATCCGAGCCGTCCAAAAATTTTAAAAAAAAAAACCGAGTGGGCTAGCGTGGGAATCAACGGCATCCGACGTGCGTAGGTGCTCGATCCAAACATCCCAAGAATTTAAATGAAGTGTTTAGATCGAGCATCTACGCACGTCGGATGCCGTTGATTCCCGCGCTAGCCCACTTGGTTTTTTTTAAAAAAATTTTTGGACGGCTCGGATCGGCCGCCCGGTGGCCGGAGACGGCCGTCGGTGCATTTTTCCTACGGAGACCTAACAAAAGGGGGTTAAGTGTCAATTCTGAATAGTTAAAGGGTGCACACTGTTAGGTTTTGTAGTCGGAGGGGGTTAAGTGAAAATTTGGGTTAGTTGAGGGGGGTTTACTGTAATTTACTCTTCATTTTTTTGGATAAGCAATGTCTTATTCAAATTTGAACAGTTTCCTCCGGTCCAAAATGAATTAACCATACTGCAAACTCAAGCTGTAGGAAGGGGAGGGAGAGGGAGAGGAGAGGGAGATGGAATGTCAATGTCTGTCCTCTCCACACAGTATACCAACCCGATATCACAACGGTCGCAGCTTCCCCTCCACACCCTCTCTCTCTCGCCCTCATACCCCACTGCCTCTGAAAAACCCACTTATTGGTTTTCCAAATGCTTCAACATCTCCATTCACAGTTCACTGTAGAGAGAGATTTGGGGATGAAATTCTTTCCACTTCTTCGGCTTTCGACGTGCTCGGTGTCGCCCCCAATTGCTCTCCTGCTGACCTGAAAACCGCTTTTCGAGCCAAGGTAATGCGTACTTGTCTTCTGAAGCCAAGTTCGTTAACAATATACAGAGTGCTTGCGATAGTTTTGTTCTTTCAATAATCGGGCGCCTGGGCCAGCTTGCTCGTACTTCGACTAATCCCGGGTCCGTAAGTTCACGACCGGACAAGCCGTGCTTGACCTTCGTGAGATTCGACTTCGACCTCGCGATCTCTTGGGGGGCAAGCCGTCTCATGCAACTCGGCCAAACCCCTTGGGTTTTGGTAGTTGTGGAAATAGATGCTTAGGCTATAGCTCCTTAGATTAATAAACTTCTTTACAATAGCTGTGCTCTGGTCGTGCTTGTTGTTTCAAATGGCGTAAGAATCCAGAATTTGGACCCAAGAGCACCCCAATGCTTCTCCAAAATTCGATTTTAGTTTCTAGGAGCCGATAAACTTGTTTACAATAACTGGACGAGTGGTCTTCTTGTTGTTAAAAGCTGATTTGGTGAAAATCAGCTTTCAAATGGTGTACAATCCAAAATTTGGACCCAAATCTAGTTTCTCCAAAATTAGAGTTTAGATCGTTGTTCAGCTTTTACGAATTTCTTGAATTACAACAACTGTTCATAAGAATTTTCGACAAACACTGATGACTGTTTTTTAGAATCTAGTATCTCCTAATTTTTCGTAAAGAGGCACATATAAGGTTTTCCTATGGATTTTGCTCCTTTTAGACGGTTTGGGGGTAAAAATATTGGATTTTTGGTAGACAGGGGCAGGTTCCCCGGGTTTCAAAGGCATCTACAGTGCAGTCTGCAATGGTGCGACGTCTATTTCACTCTGGGGCAGCAATTGGGTGTTCTCGATTGATTTCTTGCCAATTGTAGGTTTGAGTCTCGGATTGGGCAGATGATTGTTCTTTGAATATGATACTGTCTCCTTGCTCCTATTAGTCTTGTAACAATTTCAAAATTAATGAAATCTTTTTTGCTGTTCAAAAAAAATTGTTGACTGGAATTTGATGAATGGAACGAACTATGATTTGTACATCTTAATTGGGAAATATTTTGTTTGCTATTATAGGTAAAGAAGTTTCATCCTGATGTAAGAAAAGGTGGGGAATCTTCAGATGCAATGATTCGGCGAGTGATTCTGGCATATCAGGTACTAAGTTTTTGCAAGAGGGCTGATATATATCTCACCCAGTTGTTTCACCATTTATATTATTGTGCCTACTTTTTCCTTTATGCATCCATATGTATTTAACTGTCCAACAAAAAGTTAAGTCTTTCATAGTTCCAAATTCCAATGCAAGGGACTCTGAGCGAGGATTTAGAAAACAGGACTGCAATAACACACATACAATTGAGGGGTGAGAAAAACCTGACTGACCTTAAGCATTTCTCTTTGTGCAAATCCGAACTAGATTTTTTATGTTCCTGTTAATTCTCCTTGTCACCACTTGCAAGATTAATTGTATGAGTGAAAATGAAGAAGAAACCATTATGGTACACACAATATTCAACTAGAACTGTATTCGAGGTGTACAGCGTAGATTCAAAATTTGGGTGGTATATTCCACATCCAGAATGAATCTAGTCCATAGAGTCCAGTTTATGTTCCTAGGTAAAGCCTATCCATCCCTTGTTTTGCTGAGCCTTATAAGGTCTCGAACAAGCAAGAAATTCAAGTTGGTAAGTCAGTCAAGTTTAGCACCTTAAATGAAACCTTCTTCGCTTCCTTCCTCTGGGAGCTTCTCTAAGGCACCATTTGTTTTTCTATTGAATATGTTTGTCAAAAGACTTGTTATTTTCTGGTGTTTGGACATCCGAAAAGTGTGAAGAGTATTTTATGGAAATATTTGAGAATTGATTTTCAAACTACCCTATTTGATAAATGCACTCCTTTGTGTGTGTGTGTGTGAGTAGGAAACGGTATGTATAAGTCCATCTTTTGATGGATGAACTGTTTATTTGAGTGGCTTTTATGTACCTTCAATCTGTTGAAATACAAAAAAGAAATTGCATTCATCAAATAGGGTAGTGAAAATAATTTTCCAAATATTTACCTCAAATACGTTAAGCAACTTATGACTTACACATCCAGAAGTCATTTTCCAGATGTGTCAGAGCAATGCGACCTTGCAGTATTTTCCTGATGTGTCATTTTCCGTTTCTTTCTGCTGAAAACTGCAGCATGAAGAGCACAAAAGGGACCAACACACACCCGCACACCCACCCACCCACCCACACACACATACATACATACACACAGAAGCATTGCCTTTTAAAATGGTTTGGCGCTCCCTGAAATTGTGAAGTTTTTGTTTTTGAAAACTTTTTGTTAAGGTACCGGCCAAGTACTGAAAAATAAGACAAATAAACATATTTTCTGCTGTAAAAAGTTTCACATGAAGAATATATTTCGAAGTACATCTTTTGATGCTGAAACAAATGGAGCTAAAGTGTTCCAGTTGGTGCGTTGACACTAGGACAAATTTTGAACATGCTTTGACAGCCAGTTTATAAGAACTGTTAAGACCACGTGAATTACTATTGGTTTGATACCGAAAACGGAAGTTGTTCAGTAAGTGAAGTGTAAACATGCACCCTCAACTGAAAATTCACTAGTTGGGACTGGTGAAGAAAAAAGTAGAAAAGATTCATTAAAGATGCAGAACCATCCAAAGCTAATGTTGTAGTGAATAAAGACCGAGTTATGGAGCTTTCTCTTGTAACTCCAAAGGACTGCACATCCACATGCTAGTAAAGATCTAAAGAGTTTGAAGAGTTTTAAAGAACATTATGACTGGTTATGACTTTGTCAAATATAAAAATGTATGTGTATGACCTGAGCTACTTTTGGTGATAACATTTCTAATCCTAAGTTACGCATTGCCATTGGGTGAGCTTCCTTTTTTCTTCTGTATCTTCTTTATGTATGGTCTTCATATTGCGAATCGTTTCCATGAAACAAAGTTGTAAAACTCTAAGCATTTCGTGAATGGAAGGGTTAGTGAACATTGTGCTTGTGCATATACTTTGTGCAGATCTTATCCAAGTACTCCAAAACAGATATCATTGAGAGGTAAAGTGAGTGCTCTTTTCGTCCTCTTTTTTTTTTTCCTTTTCTGGTGGGAGGTAAGGGGTTGTTTCGTAGTATTACCTCGAATATTTACAGTTTTTTTATCTGCTTTCCAATCCTTTGTGCCTTATTTAACTACTCCCTCCGTCCCCAAATAGGAGTCCAGTGTTCCATTTTGGTCTGTCTTTTAATAAGTGTCCATTTTGAAAAATTAATGGGTAAAACTTTGTAAAATTATCATTTTGCATTTTGAAAAGTTAATAGGTATAGAGTTAATGGGTGAAAATGAAGGATAATTTTGGAAATTGAAGGTAAAAATTGATGTGAAAGGTGTAATGATGATGTTTACTTAACAAGTTGGAATTAAGAAGCAGGATACTTAAAAAGGAACAGAGGGAGTATGTTTTACTGAAGGAACGGAGGGAGTACATTTTACTGAGCACAATATATTTAGTATGAGTTGACTTGCCTCATTAAATTATCCCTTGGTCCTTGCTTTTGATAGATTGAGCCTTCGTATTTCCTTCCTTTGTTTATCATATGCAACTCCGTTTGCAATTCTAACTGTGATATGCATTTGTAGGGAATGTCTTGATCCCTTCGAAGAACCAGAATGTGAAGCATTTGATGTTTTTGTTAACGAGGTTCTTTGTGTTGGAAAAGGTACCAATATCTCCATCATAGTGTCTCAGCTTTAACCTTCCAGCATCAATGATTAAAAAGGTTGTGTAATTAAATAAGAGTGGTAGATATATATTTTCCTCAGTTTGACTTGCTTCCAAGTATGAAATGGAAGTCAAGAAACTCTGAAATGTCCTAAGTGGATGTCTGTTTGTGAGGAATGGTTTTTCTTTCCCGAGTAGGACATAATGGTTTACTGTAGATATTGTTGCTTCAGGGCGAGTGAAATTGTTACTAACTTGTCTGACTTAACTCAGAATGCATCAAAAGGTCATAAAAGATAAGTGTAATATTCCACACCCCACGACCTCTTATGATCAGGTCATTATATTGCAGAGTAATGCTATTATAATAATGCGATACTTCTAAGTAATTACACATTGACAGTTACCCATTTGGATGCCCACTTGAAAAGAACAACTTGTAGAGAGCCTTGAATTCTGTTATACATAAGAACTCATTAGTCTATTCCTTGTACATTCTTATAATTGCCAGGGCTGAAAACATTTCACGTGCAGCAACCTGTTTAGACTTGAATTTTCGCAATATGTGGTCGCTCATATTTATCCCTAAGATGGAAGCACATTAATTCGGCCTTTCTTGAAGATTCATCTAGTATCTGTAAACTAAATCTTTATCCTTCAAAAAGCATTGTGAAACTCTCACCGTGACTTATTA
The DNA here is from genome assembly GCA_014282245.1 of Rhododendron simsii. NCBI lineage: Eukaryota > Viridiplantae > Streptophyta > Magnoliopsida > Ericales > Ericaceae > Rhododendron > Rhododendron simsii. Next base: position 105,452 of record WJXA01000490.1, on the reverse strand, counting down.
CATACTATTATGCATGATATGCGGAACATGCTTTTCACGTGTGATAGTAAAACACCATACGTTATTAGCCAATTAATTGAAGGATGGCCAACATTTCTTTTACCATACGTTATGCAGAACATGCTTTTCGCGTGCGATAAAGGCTTCTTGAGTTGAGTTGAGTAGTATGCTACGATGCTCCAAGGGCTATAAATTTCTCCCCATCCATTTTTGCCTTTTCTGACTCGCCCTTGTGTAAATTGTATCCAGGATGCCCATATTCATGTGTAGATAGAGCACCTCATGCCTTCAGATTTGCTTCCTCAACAGGAACTGCACGTGCAACTTCTCGAGGTTCGGTCATTGCTTCTTCTTCTTCTTTTTTGTCTGTGATTGCAGTTGTACATATAAAACACAATAGGAAGGGAAGAGAGAAGCGCTCGATGGGTGATCATAAAAATATGACAGACTAGGTCTATTGATAATTTCGGTCAATTGATAACTATGGTCCATATAACAGGACTTGGAGAAGATTACAAGGTTCAGCTTGCAGTTGGTCAGTGCCCAAGGAGTTGTATTCATTATGTAACTCCGTTGCAGAGAGTTATTCTAGAGGAGTTCCTTGACAGGTATTAACATAGTTGCACTCTTTTCTGGAGATTTTGTGAACTCTCTATGGAGTTATTATACATAAAACTTCTATGAAAGGAAAACAACATTGAAAATAACAGAGGGGAACGACTCAAATGTTGCAAGTTGCAGTTGATGTGATGCCACGGGCAAATTGATTATATGGACCGCAGGGGCAATTGGCCCCCACTAAGTTTTCAAAATTAAGAAATTTACATAGGAACAAAATTTCCCCAAATTATAATTTTTCTTTTCTTTTCTTTCCTTTCCTTTTTTTGGTTGCTAAAGTCAATAAACTGCAGAACTGCGTCTAAGTTTAGACTTGAGATGGAAGTCTTTTAGTGGGTAGGAATAGGGCAGGAAGAAATCGAGAGTCGAGACCATGGGGGCGGAATTTGGATTTTGTGATTGAGAGCAGAAATTTAGAAGTGAGATTTGCATCTTATACAACTAACTGTATAAGATACTCATGGAATTTCCATTTCAGAACTTGTTATATTTGATTTCACTCAGTCATTGAGTCAAATTTGAAATTTTTGTGCATAACGACTGGGCAAAAATCATGTCTCTATCCTTGCATGAAACAAAGAAGCTTGACTTGCGCCCACACCTAAGCTTGACGGAATGTGTAGTTGAATTCATTAGCTATGATAAAATAGAAATGCTCCACATGCCACATAAAACATGTTTTTTATGAAATGCTTCTTAATTACCTTAACTTGATATATGGTTGCTTGATTTTGTAGTATCTTGGATATGCCTTACGACACCTCAGCTGAGGCGGAGTTGCTTTACTCGCTTATCATCAAAGCTAGATTTGAGAATAACCGTTACCAGAGGCCAAAGAAGCAGCCCAAGGTTTCAACAGAACACGTAGACTGGCTCTGATATTTCAACAGTGAGATGCTGCTTCAAACTTTGCTTTGCTCACCAAACTCAACATTGCACTCCATGGCAGTGTCATTGGATGGGGAAAATTTGAACCAGAGCTATTTTAAAGGTATATATATAGTTTATACTACAGTTACTACTTTAATCGTTAGGCTGGTGAAATGAAATTCAACAGAAAATTGCCTTTTGACCTTGCTTGGTATTATGAGTCTTCTCATTGATCTTATATACGAACGAAAGTGAAGGAGATTCTGGATGTGGAAGTATAAATGAATACGGTTATCCCTGAATTACATGCAAATGTTTGATATGGAAATAACTTCATTTTGTGATCACTGCTAGTACTGACAATTCTAAGAAGCAATGGAAGAACTGGTTGGTATGTTCTTTTCATTGGTAAAGAGTAAAGTGCTAGTATGGTTCTTCCCAGGGAATTTTCGAGGATGGAAACAGAATAAGGACTTGATTTGAACACCAGGATCTGAATGTTTGGCCTTTTGCCTTTTAGTTAATTAGTTTTCCACAGGGAAGTGCAAACTTATGCCTGCCTTGGTTTTTTTTTTTATCTTCAAAAATGCCTAAAAAGGCTACACGGTCAAATCGGCTTGAGAAACGGAAACAAGAGAAAACGGGGGCACTGCCACCCAATTACAAGAGAGACAACCTTTTACAGCTAAAGAAGCAACTGAATGAGCTAAACTGTTTGCTGCACGTCAAACCTATCTCAAAATCAACTTGCTTGAAAGTTGAAACCCCCATCTCATGAATATCCAGAACCAAGGGCAGAAACCTTCCCAGGGGGAACGAGCTCTGAGACACAAAGAAGGATGGTCTCCTTGCTATCGGATTCTACTTCCACAAGACCCCTAGTTGCCACCATTAAACAAGCTTCTCGGATGGCAACGAGTTCTCCATGGAGAGAGGAAGGGGCTGAAGCAGATTTTGGCTATGCCATCCACAATCTTCCAATTCCAATCACGGATCACCACCGCAAGTTTTCCAGAAGAGGAATTCGCCTTTAGAGCCACATCACAATTGACCTTGAAAGACCTTAAGTCCGGAGCCTTGTAAGTTGTTTAAATCATATAAAAAGGAACCGAAAGTACAATTTTGAAGCTAATAATGCTCTCAGCAGAAAATGTTTTGGCTCAAAACAATTTTTGGAAAAATCACGTGGGGGACAGCACGGTGCTGCACCAATCCCAGGTCCACGGCTGCTCCTTAAAAATGAATCGAAAAGCGGCAAAGCAACTTCCAATGCTAACTTTGCGCAAAAACATTGTACCTATGTTTTGTATAAGCCTAAAAAAAAAAAAAACACAAGAAAAAACCAAACCAAACAAATTAGTCTCCGGATTTGTTTATAAACTACTAAAAACCAATGCCACGAGCAAACAGGTAAAATTGTAAAAGTTGGTTTCTTGTAGAAACGAAAGAGTTGCTGGCCGGTAAAGGTACGGTATACCTCATTTGTTTCTCTAGGTGTCCTCTATTGTTGATCAAAGTGGATAGAACTGGCCAAGGCAAAGTAACAGAGCTGTGTTGAACATCATACAGAATACTCTTGATACTTTTTTGCCTTCTGTCTCTGAGTGTGATAAGGTTGTTTGGACCTTAACTGCGGACGGTGGCCTTCCCTGTAAAATCTACTTGGGAAGCATGTAGACATCGGTCTCCAATCCAACCTTGGCATCCCTTGGTCTGGTTCAATCAAGGTGTGCCACGGTGGAGCTTTATTGAGTGGCACGCTATTCTGGGCAGGCTGTCCACGAGAGACAGATTGGTCAGTTGGGGTGTAGCTGCGAGTTCCCAATGTGTGCTGTGTTTGAATGACATGGAGTCTCATAATCATTTATTTTTTGAGTGTGACATCTTTGCTGCTATTTTGGGGCAAATTCTGATCCGTAATGGCATTTATAAGGCTGTTGTGCCTCTTTCTCAAGAACTTGAATGGGCTGGGCAAAATCGTGCAGGTAAGGGTTTTTGGAATTACATTTATAAGCTATCTTTGGCTGCTTCAGTTTATTTTCTTTGGGGTGAACGGAATTCCAGGACTTTTCAAGGTAGATCCAGAGGTGTTCCTGAGGTTGTTCGTGCTATTTTTGATGCTATTCAAGCCAGGTTAAGCTCTTGAACCACAGTGAGCCCAGAATAGGGGTTTGTGTAATGACTGGTTTCTAGTTTTGAATCAATGTGTAGATAAGAGTCTGTGCTTTTTTCATTTGAAACTGATGTATAGGTGAGCCAGGGGTACGCTCCTGTGAGTTTTGTAGTTTCCTGCGGTTTTTCGGTGCAATAAAATTTTTACTTACTAAAAAAAAAAAAAAAAGATTGTTCGACAACTGAAACTTTTTGCAAACTTACAAACCTTTTTTTTTTACTACTCGAAGTGTTTGGGCCAATTTACATAAACATAGACTTGCAACTATTAACCTTCTTGGTAAATACTACTCCTACTGTAATAAAGAAAGAGCTTATCTCGACAAAGGACTTTTGTAGGGATATTTTATATCACATGGGATATAAAATGCTACTTAACAGATTAAGAAACATACTCAAATGTAAAAAGGACATTAAAGTACAAATCGCCACACAATGCCCAGCCAATTTTCTATTTCCTTCGTGACACGAAAAAAAATCATCTTGAGATGACTTTCATGAACCTATTTACTGAAAGAGAAGATGAATACTGAAGAGAAGATGAACTTTGAAATAGATGAGGATCGATGTACTTTGAAATATTCAGAAAACATGGACAAATATACGCTAGCTCTTGAAGTTCAAATTACGAAACAGAACAAAGCTAGCTCTTGAAGTTCAAATTACGAAACAGAACAAACAAAACGCGAATCATATGCCTGCCAATGTACATAAATTAGAAAAGAGAAATGTTAGCAGTTATTACTGCTTCCAAAATCTTATACTAACCAACTTAGTACACATGAACAAATACGTGAAAAAAACCCCATTAACGCCGCAAAGCACCAGATAGCTTTTCTCCATCGCAGTGACAGCTCCATAATCGGGTTCAGGCAACGTAGCAAGGCGCCACAACGACACATCATCGGTATGAAGCAGAAACACACTCACAAAAATGGCATGAAGTTGAACCAAAATCTGAGTCGGATCCATCTCAGGGATAGGGTCGAGGATGGCCATACACCCGAGATACGCAGCATTGTAAAGGACAATGGCGACAGAAACCCAGAGGTGGGTGATGAAGAGGCGCTTGAGAGAGGCGATGGGAGTGAAGACAATTGCGGCGAGGAGAGGGAAAGCGATGAGGGAGATGAGGTAGCAGAAAAGGAGTTTGGTCCATTGGGAGAAGTTGGTGTAGACTTGGGAGGGGAGATGGTTGGGGAAGAGATTGTGGACGATTATCGCGAAGATGACAGGCCACATTAGGAGGCTTCGGAGGTAGAAGGTTTTGGGGGGTTGGACCTGTGGTGGTTGATCCATGGCGGTTTTGTGTGGAGAGAGAGAGAGAGAGAGAGAGAGAGAGAGAGAGAGAGAGAGAGAGAGAGGTTTTCGAGTGAGAGAGAGAGAGAGGGACCAGATTAGGGGGTTTTTGTTATATATATAGAGAGAGAGGGTCCAGATTAGGAGGTTTCTGTTATAGAGAGAGCGAGAGAGGGGCCAGATTAGGAGGTTTCTGTTAACTTTTTTCCCGGTTGCATTATCCAATTTTTGACCAAATCAAATCCATAATTAAAACACTTATTTAGGGATGGAGAGAGCAACAAGAAAGAGCTTTAGCTCGAGAAAGGACTTTTACATGTTGCTATACGGACTTCATATCACACAGTGCCCTCGCGGGCGTTAATGGTCCGCTAACAGATTAAGAAACAGACTCAAATGTGAAAAGGACATTGAAGTACAAATTGCCCAACGATGACCAGCCAATTTCCTATTTCCTTTGTGACACGAAAAAAAAAAATCATCATCTCGAGATGGCTTTCATGAACCGATTTACTGAAGAGAAGATGCCGGCTGCTCTATCAAAAAATGATGGGCCATTCTCTGAGTTCTCCTCTACCTTGCCATAGATTATCTGCAAAACAGTCCAACAAGAACTTATATGGGTTCTTTCAATTAACAAACCCATAGTAGTATTTATGCCATACACAACCCAACTGATGAACTGATGACTAAATAGCGGGAATAGAAAATGATATTGGCACTCCAAAAATTGATGCAGACACTCCAAAAAAACAAAGGAAAGTGGCTTTGGAAATTAAATTGATTTTGGAGTGCCAATATCATTTTCCATAAGAATACTAGCAGAAATTTTTGAAAGAAACAAACCTCAAGATCTTCTGCATCGGGACGGCTTATTAGTTCTTTGGCAAGCAGATACCGGTTTGGCCTATCTTTATCGTCATAAAACACCTTCCATAGTCTAGTTAAGCATCAGAAAAATGATAATTAGGCACATTTAGTTCATTGGGTTTTTGGTGGAATTTTTTTGGTAGAAAGCTAAACTGTTCTAGCTACTCATTGACGCAGAAATTTGGCTTCATTGAGGCAGAATTCAGTTAGACCGTGTTTGGATCATATATTTGTGGAGGGATTTATGGAGGGAAGAGAAAGGTAAAGATGATGATGGGATGAAGAAGCTAAACTACTATTTTTGATTTCCTTATGATTTTCCTTTCTTTTGGTGAATCTCCTCCACAAATCCACCATCCAAACGCAGTGCAAGGGTTCACAGAACAAAAAGTGCTCCTCAAATTATTTTCAAATTCTCACCTGAACCTCATACCAGTCTCATACAGGTAGACATACGTAGACGTACGAACGTAATCATGCTAAACATAATCTGAGCATATTACATGGTCCACTTTACAACAGAATTAAACAGTACCTAGACAGTGTATGAGACCGAGCTTATATTTTTCTGGTGCAGTGGAAACTATTACTCAAGGCTGAGCTACTGTTTGGCTGGTATTGCTTTGGCCATGGCATAGATAAGACACTGAGCTTATGTTACCTGGAACATAGATTGTGTTTGTACAAGGGATGGGAACGTGATACACCATATATGAATTGTGGTATGGCGAGGGTAAGTTTCTATACATTATGCTGTTAAAACGAGGTTCCTTTTAAGCAATAAATTATTCATGTCAAGCACATTTCAAGGATCGTATGGTTAGGGTTTTTTTTTTTTTTTTTGGTATTTTATAATCTGATTTTTTCCTCCCCAGAATAGGAAAAACTTTGGGGGTGAGCATTGGATTGCTAAATTTGCTAAAGTCATAATTCGAGAATGAGATGGTCCCTTGTTTCAGAATGTGGATTTTGAAATATACATTGCTAAATTCTGGTAACACCACATCATACCAGACAGGCCTAGGTCTAATAAGATGAAAAGTTTAGCCCTTACCCAGGATAACATCTGAACACAGCACCAGATGGCAGAGGTCTCATCGAGTAAACCGTTGTGAAAGTGCTGCATGATAAACAACGCAAATTTTACCATTACCGGGCCTACATAATACTTTGATTTTTGTTACGGAAAACTGTCAAACATGCATGAACAATTTTAGTGAAACCTCCTCAACATTGAAGCTCCAAGCAGCTGTGCCCACACACACACACACTCTCAGAGAGCAACGTCTCATTGTCTTTGGTGTTAATAATGTATGCAAATGTCTCAAGGTTTTTTGAAATACCCAGCATACCGCAAATGGTAGGAGTAAGGTGTTTTGGACAGAATTGGTTAAAAAAACAAACTCATAAGGGAAAAGGAGGCAAGGAAAATGAATAGTTGAATAACAAATGAGGAACAGATACCTTAAAAAGGAGCGCCGCAACTTCCGGACATTGAACCCTACTCCAACATCCTCACTGACAAGACGTGGATTCCACATGATGAGAGGCCGTGGCTAACAATGCAATTTGGAAAGACTTTCAGAAGGAAAACCTTTTCGTTGGCCCAAAAACAATGTGTTCTTCCATTAAAATGTATGAAAGACATACTTTCGACCAGAAGTATGTGAGTCTTCCAAATGCCGTGGAAGATGTGAATGGTTATGTTAGTGCTCAACACAAACTGAGATGCCTTTAATGTGTAGTTAATATGTTGTAATAGGAGAATTTATTAGGAATGTGACGGACTAAAGGCCAGAGAAAGGAAGAAGAATGCACCAAAACGCACGTGCTGCACCATAGTCGTATACATAACAAAGTGCATTGCATGTATCTTACGTAACGTATGTGTCAGATTCAGCAAATTTTCCAATTTCATCTGACACTAATTGTACACTGATGAAAAGTTATTTTGGTGACAAGAAGTACCATTTCTTACTACAGGGAAATAACTGAGTAAAAAAAAAGTACAAAGAAATAAACAATTACCTAAGATGAATGAGATAGAAACAATTTGATCATCTATTGTCTGATTATTATATTCTATTAAAAGTACCATACTATTTCAGTTAAATAATTCAGCTCGAAATTTCGCAAGTTCTTGGAGCTCAAATTTCAAAAATTGTTTGTAATTTTACAAAAGTGTAATTCATCAGTAGATTGATAACCATAACCTTAGTAGTTGAAATATCTAAGAACATAAGTAAGCTTCTAACAAAGGATGATGAAATCAGGTAGGTACCGGATCATCTGAGAGTTGAGATGTGATTCGCTGTACATATTCCAACATCTGATAATCAGGAACCACCATAACGACAATTTCGTCTTCAGTACTTACAGGCTTCCGGTCACTCAAACTGGAAAAGATTCGATACAAAATCAAAGAACAGTAAGTATATCTAAACTTAGATACAGACCAAACTAGTCTGTTACAGTTATGAGGACTTTGACTGGTTGCATGGGTTAATCAGTTTGTGAAGGGCAATTATTTTGAAATGTTATGGTTATGCTGTCTCTCTCGGCCTCTAGCTACCACATTTGTGCAGGATTTTCCCAAAGAAAACCTTGGACGTTGCTGGTGTGATCATGAAAATTGAAAAGGATACTAGGGCCTGCATCTCTTCTTGAAAGGAGATCCCTCCCTCACCTGAGAATCTGTTACTTAGTGAGAAATGGAACTTGCCGAGGATCTTTTGGATTCGGCAGAAAAGTGCAAGGAGACGATGTTTTGGAGCTGGGTAGTTGGATCCTAGTTTGCTGGTTTGTGCTTACCTTGTTTTCCTTCCTTTTGTTGTGTTTTTTGTTTCTCTGGAGTTAGTGGATGGAGGACTCACATGGTTATATCCTCGGTCCATGTTGTTTGGTTGTTTTTCTTAACGAGATTAACTTACGAAAAGGAAAAAAAAAAGTATCTGCAGCACCCACCAAGGGATTGATAGTTTAGTAGTTATATTTGGGAAAGTTATGGAAAAAAAAAAGTTATGAACAAATGGCCCCTATCAGTACAGACTACAGGAATACCACGAAACCAGAGAACCGGCAACTTTAAAGCAGAAAAGTTAAATAACTTAAATTCATAGCAGCCATCTATATGGTGAAATTTACCTGGAGAAGCCAAAAGCAGCATCTTGCCATCGATATTTTAGAAGTGCAGCAGCACCAGCATCTGGAAATATTGCTTTAACTCTCTAAAATAAAAAATCGTTCTATTCAGCGAATGTACATAGAAGTATTTTACTGGATCTTATTTCTTATGCATGTGAAGCTATAAAAAAGAAAGAAGGACCAAGCTTTCAGTACCTATAAACTCTTTTAGAGTTTAGACAGATGAACATCTAATGTACAATAATGATAGCCTAATGACAGGCCAGAAACCTTGGCCAACTATAAACTTGATCAGGACTCCCATGTAGTCTGACAGTCAAGACAACCCTGCGTCCATCCGATTTGTTTCCACCCTCATTCATGCATCGAAATTTCTCGTCTACCATACGTTTAATTACATTAGCAGCATGAAATTTAATTTCAAACACTAAAAAATGGCTCGTTAATACTAACCTGACATCCTGTTTCTTCAATTAGTGTATCCACGAAAACTCTTGACAGCTCCCAAAGCTCAGCTTGGGCTCCTTCATCATCAAGAAACTGCAACTGTGGAATTAGGAGCTCAACCTGATGGGGAAAGGAAGAATTCAAGGGAACGGTAAGAAACCATAGCGAATTCCCAATCTCCAACACAAACCACAAATTACTGAATAATGGCCAGAAAGTCCCATGCAAAGTAAAACGGGAAAATACGTCACTTGACCAGGACACAAAGCAAATTGAGTCCCTATTTCTCAGAAGCAAGTCCATGTGATTGAGTCTAGCTTATTACTAGTTGTGAAACATGCCGAAAGTTTTGATGTTCCGGTAGCACTTGCTACCTCTTTTACTAACATATTCAGTGCAACTGGTTCATCCAAGATAGGAGTAGCACACCTATCAAGTTTCTACGACGATTAGACCCGTGCACATGGGGAATCAGGCTGGAAATTTTACCAATGCTCTATAAATGGATGTTGTATGTTAGTAACCTAGGAAAATTAACCGTAAACATGCTGAGTTGGAAAGGACACATGAACACACACTAATACAGTGCCAATAAAAAAAATACACTAATACAGACGAGAAGTATGAACCGATGTTGTTTATCACTAGTGATTATAAGAAGTTGTCATTTAGCTGGAAAAGCATTCAGAAAATTATACACAAAGCTGAGTTCAGATAGTACATACTATAGCTCTCATTCCTCCAGAAGACACAAAAGTGGCACTTGCTTGACTTGACTGTCGGACTGCACCCTCCAAATCAGAAGGCAAGCAGCTGAAACATAATTTGGAAACAAGTAAAAACTTGTGTTGTACTGCTTTAGTTATATGCAAATGGAAGATTTTCTTTTTAAGAGAGGGGGCAGAATGGACAAAATTTCAAATACAACTCCAATTATAAGCCAACATACATAATCTGTATGCAATTAGAACGGACAAAATTTTAAGGGAGACTTAGCAAAAAATCCCTCATAGTTTCATTTTATGAGCACAAGGACAAACACCTTTTGCAATCAAACATAAGGACAATGTGCCTATGAAAGTGCCTAAAACCCTATATTATCCTATGAAAGTGCCTAAAATCCTAGGGTATCCTATGAAAATGCCTAAAACCCAAGAGAACCCTATGAAAGTGCCTAAACATGCTTTGGCCTTATGGCTAAAAAACTCAAAAAGTTGAAGAACCTCTAAAGAAAACTATTTTGCTAATGTCCTTCCCCTAAATGAAAACTATTTTACCGTCCTTATGGCTAATTTTTCCAATTGTGCTACAGTCGAAATATAAATTTATTCCTCTTCTACTCCCAACAGATTGTGCTTGCTAAAGAGAAATTAGAAAACATTTTGCCGGATTCAGAAAAACTGCAGAACATGATTCAAAAGGCAACTCGAGAGAAACAATGTAAAACTCAAGCTCTCTTCCTTCTGCAAGTAATCTTCATAACTTTTGGCATTATTGCCTGCCTGCATACCCAAAAGGTACTGGTGGACTAAAACCCCCAACTTAAGTGGGGTGTAATTTTCTGTCAACCTCTGGTATCTCTGTACAAAGCTCGGTTATTCCTCATGCTGGCTTGCTTCGGGTAGAATATGTCAACAGAGGTTTTACGGTTTTACAGGAAATCTGTTCACTCTGTTAGCAGGTTTTTGCAATTGCACAAAGCAGTGGCCAGCAGTTGAACATTGTCATTGTTATGCATACAAATGCTTAGGTATCTCCTACTAAGCCATTTCGTGTTACACACGAGTCGATCTTTATAGTGTCTTATTTCGTTAATGAAGAAATCAATCTTCAGAGAAAATTCCAAAGTAGCGACACTTTGGTATTGACAAAAGAAATCCTAACATAAGCAGGGAGGACAAACTCTGTAAAACAGGATAGGAATGCTTGATCTGCAGGCTATCTAAATTTAAATCTTTCCAGGGACTATTAATCCCAGGACGGCTAATCCCATCTTTTTCAGTCCACAAATCAAACGAGGCCTTAGGCCTAAAAGTTTACAGGTAAACTGGATATGCATGTCTAAACGTTCCTTAGTTTTAAGTAAACATTTTTCCAACCAACCTGTACCCAAAATCAGGAAATTCAACCCCAATCAGAGAATCAAACACACAATAGCCCACCTGTCATCTTCTTCTTCTCCTCCTTGAATTGGTGGTTGTTCTGAGTCTTCCGACTCTATGGAAGTTGATGATGATGGTGGGGATGGAATCATGGCCTCCTCAATACCTTCTTGGGGATATTCACCTTGAAACTTGTCAAACTTGGCACAAATTCTAGAGTTAGTTACAGCTCTGTGGAGTGAAATTCCGTAGGACCCATAAACATTGGAGGGATAAGAAGAAGACCAGAGAAAGGGAGCTTTGGAGGGTATTTTGGGAATTGAGGCAGAGTAGCAGCAGTGCATGTTTGGACATGGAGAGGCCATGGAAGTTTCTGTGTATTGCTCAAAGACCCCCCACCATTTTCTTGAAACTGCTACTGGAGAAGCCGTGCTTGGTGGAGGGAGGAGATAAGTTGGGCAAATATTATTCAGTGTGGAAGCCTAAACACCACCGCAGCTTGTGTGGCCACTACATCCTTGCCACGATAGCAAAATATAATTGGTAGTGGGCCCAGCAGGTGGGTCCTAATTGAGGACCAATTTCCTGACGAGAAAGGCTCCATTTTTTTTTTTTGGATCACCAACCTCAGGCTAAAATTTTAGACTATCTCATTTATATAAATAGGAAAATTTAATTCTGGGAATAATTTTTGCACTCCATATTTTCATAAATATAAAAGCAATCAAAAAATTATCTTTTCGTCCTTCAAATTACCCCTAACAAAAAAAAAACTAGAAGACAATACTTGAAGTGCACTTATAAAAATATGGAGTGCATAAGTCATTTTCCTTTAGTTTGCCTAGATTTATATGTATTTAAGTACTCTTATTTCTTGACATAAAAAATTTCCCTCTTAAGATATTCTAGACACTCGACAGTCTATCAAAGTGTAAAGGTAAATGAACAAGAAATAAATAAGAAATGGTTGAGTATAGAAAAAAAGGGAATATTAAGGAGCATTAATAAATAGTGTTTTCACATAAATTAAGTATGTTAGCTTAGTTAATTTTCGGGGAATTAAACTGCGAGGACATAAATGGACCAAAACTGTCCTTTACTCACACGAGAAAATTTTCATGCATAAGAGAAACCAATGCAAGAAGACAATGAGTACTAAAAATTTGGATAAATGAGTAAGTTTATTTTGATGGTATTTTTTTATTATTATTTCTTGTGAATTATGTTCTCGATTAATAGTAGTTTGAAGAATCAATTATGGTTCAAATTCTATCACATAAAACTACATCCATCAAGACAAGATAGAAATATCTAAGTTGCATGCGTCTTTCATGGTATTGGACTAATAATTAAATATTTTAAGGGCTTTATCTCAATTTGAGTTCAACTTTTTTTTTTACCTTTCTTTTTTGCAATAAAAGATTTCTACATCACTTATTAGAATGTGTGAACGTAATATCACATATATTGCATTTTTTCCTACTTTCGATCCAAATTTTATACTCTTTTTTTCATCTGTCTTGGTGAGATAAATAAAAAAGCAACAACAAAATCTAAAAGAAACTACAAAGACACAATACGTTAGTATACTTTTTTTAATTAGTTTATTTTTTGAAACTTTAAATTATTTGACAAAATAAAAAAGATAAAAATTTGATGGAAAAAATAAAAAAATTCTAAAAGCTTAATTAGGGGCCCGGCTATTCGCAGCCACGTATTTTCTTCCGTAGCCCGTTTAAATTTCCAACTAATTACAACATGACCCCTTAATGTAAAATGACCTACTTACCCTTATACATATACATGAAATGACCTATATGCCCTTATGACCAAAACCCTAAATTATCTTTCATCCCTTCCCAAAACTCCTAAATTATTCTCCTTCCCTTCCTGAAATTCATCAGTACGTTTGAAAAAGAAAAAAAACCAGTCGTCGACTGTTTTGTTCTTCGTCTTCTCTTTTCTTCAAAACTCATTCTCTTTCTTCTCTCATCTATTCTTCTCTCTCTCTCAAGCTTGTTCATTATTTCAATCTCAATGGAGGAGCCACATATTTTATCAATGGAAGGTTCAAGTCTTTCCATTGATCCATTTTGACCCACTTGTAGGATTAGATTTTGAAATTGAATCAAATTCTATGGCAACCATATGATGGCGGAGGAGAAGAAAGATGTTGTGATGAACATTGTACCTTGGAAGCCGCGTGAGAAAGAAAGTTTTTCTGTTTACAATGGCCTCTGATTTGTTGTTGTGGCATCTGGGTTTTGTAAACCTAATTTTTCGATATTTCTGGTTCGAACAGAGTAAAGTAAGTAATTTCGGTAACTAACTACTGTAAACTATTACCATTCTCGACAGTTAGTTACCGAAATTGAATCACATTTTCAGCATTCAATTGCCGAAATATATGTTTCTTATTTTTGTTGTATACATTTTCGACATGTAGTTACCGAAATATAATCTTGTTTTCAACATCTATTTACCGAAATTTATGTATGCTTTTCGTATATAGTAGTTCGGCAGTTATTTACCGAAAGTTGAATATATTTTCGACATATAGTTACCGAAATATAATATTTTTTTAACAGCTATTTACTGAAATGTTATGTATGATTTTCATATATATAGTTCGGCAGTTAGTTACCGAATTTTGTACATATTTTTGACATGTTACCGAAAGTGATCTAATTGCTGTTATTGTATATATACATACATGTATGTATATATTCACAGAGTGAGAGAGACTGACGAATACAGAGAGAGAGAGAGAGAGAGAGAGAGAGAGAGAGGGAGAACGACACCTTGAAGGTGCGGCAGTGGTGCGGCGGCAGGACTGGCGGTGGTACGGTGGTGGCTATGGAGGTGGGAGGCGGCAATGGGGGGTGGGGGCTTAGGGTGGGAGTTGAAAGTGTAATTTTGAGAGGGGAAGGGTATAATGGGAAGATCAGATACATTTAATGGGCTACATGGAGAAAATTTTCTTTTTTAAAATTTTGAAAATGGGCTATGTGGAGTAACGGGCTACGGGAAAAAATACGTGGCTGCGAATAGCCGGCCCCTTAATTAAATCAGCTTAAATTAAAGACAGTCATAACTCAAGTTAAATTACAAAGTTTCCCCCACATATGTTGTAATTTTTTTTAGGACAAGGCATATCATATTCTACTACTACTAATTAGTATGAAGGAGGGAATGCGGTTGGTGGCCTATAAAACCTTGTGCATGGAGTATATGACATCTATCACTTGGCTGCCACTTTATTTGTCTCGCATATTTTTATCTAATTTAGATATTTAACTTTGATATGACAGTTAAGAGTGTCTGGGTCAGCTTTTGCGAATCTCGACTAAGTCCCTCTTTGATTAGGTCAAAGACAGAATTTTCACGTCTGAACTAGCGAATTTAAAAGTAAATACTTTCTCGCACATGATCCCTAAATCAAATGTTAAATTGCATGAGAAACAAAACTCGACCCTTTGGGTCTGATTTGGGCACTTTTCCACCAGACTACGCGCATTGACACAACTTTTTCTCGGACTGTGCAACCGGAGCGGGTCATAAACCGTTAACCCGTTCAGCCAAAACGCTCCATTGGAAATAGAGCCGTTAGAAGAGGCTCCATCCATCCGACGACTCAGATTGATACCAAATTCAAAAAAACTTGAATCGTGCCAAACAGCCCCAAAAACCCCATTCCTTCAAGTTTGAGCCGTTACAAGAGGCTTCAACTAGTTCTCTCTCTCTCTCTCTCTTTGTAATTCTAGTTCTAGCTTTCAGAGCCCATCATCATTCTCTTCATCAATCATCATCGACGTATATCTCCCTTTTTTTCCTCTCTCTACGATTCAACGCTCGTTCTCTCTCTCTGAAGATCTACTGCTCGTCACTCTTTCTCAGCCAAACAAAGCGAATGCTCATGGAAGGTAAGTACTTAAATTTCTGTATCTATAGACGCCTATACATGGGGTACAAACGTTTATAGGCGAGTATGACTTTCACTTGTGTCGTTCTATATCTCAATTTGTTTCTTGTGTGTTGTTTCGTTCAGATCAAGCCCTAGAAAGTCTCTCGCCCAATTGCAATCACATTGTCTCCGATAAGAGTGAAATAAGCACGAAGATTGAGACGGAGTTTCTTGATCTGGCCTCAGATCTAACCCTAAAAACTGAAACTTGCGAAGCAGGTATGTTTTTTGTTTTTGTTTTTTTCCTTTCTTTCTTTCTTTCTTTTAACTGTTTTCTATTCGTTTTGTCTAAAGTTCAAGAAAATAGGTTTCTTGCTTTCAATTGAGATCTAACACTAACATCTTTAATGCTCTTTAGTTTACTCTTATTTTCTCTTTAATCACAATTCGTTGAAGAATTGTTTCGCATATGTTCTTTATTGTATTGTAGATTTAAATAAATGCATAAATGGAATTGAGGAAGTAGTATGTGTTTGAACAATTTCTCAGCGACCATAAGGAGCATTTGATTTCCTCTGTCTTTTCGCGATGTGTGTACGGATCTACGAGTATATGGTTGTAGTTCAGTTCAAACCCTAGAAATTAATCCTCTTTAGTTTTCTCTTATTTTCTCTATAAGCTCAATTACTTGTAAGTACTTTTTTGCACGTGCTCTTTATCTTAGATATTGGAAATACATAAATGGAATTGAGAAATCAAAATGTGTTCGAACAATTTCTCCGCGACCACATGGAGCATTTGATTTCCTCTGTCTTTTTGTGATGCATGTATTTTTCAAAGGGTATATGGTAGTATTTCGGATCAAACCCTAGAAACTGCAACTTGCAACATAGATTTGTGTTTTCTGTGCTTTTGTCTTTAAAGTTACAGAAATAAGATGAATCAATGTTTCTTGCTTTCAACTGAGATTGAACCCTAATTTTTTTTACTGCCTATGGGTTTTCTTCTTATTTTCTCTATATAAATTGGTTGAAATTGGATACCAAACTTTGTCAGTTGCCCAAGACTTCCTCTGCACCCTAATGGAGCTATATACTGCCATTTTCTTTGTCTTTTTGCGACGGGGGAACTGATCTAAGGTGTTTGGTAATGTTTCAGAACAAATTGGAGGAAATAATTTGACAATGAAATTGCTTAATGGAAGCACTAACATCTCGAGCTCACTAAAAAACTGTAATATTCATGCTCCAATGGATGAGAGTGATGTTTTGGATGGAAACCACGAAATGTGTGCTGATGAAGTGCAGACTCTTCCGTTTCTTCAGAAAATTGAAGAACTAGGCAACAAAGTCCTGGTAAATCTTTCAAAGATGTTCCCTTGAAATAGTCATCTTAAATGTTTATCCAAATTGTTGGCATTCTTTCTGGTTGTCACCACTGCATTTCTGTTTCAGAATTTGAAGAAGGATCATGCAATTTTATGCAGTGAAGTTAAAGGCATCACTGCTGATTCTTTTCCTTGCTCTGAAGTGTTTAGTGTTCTTCAGAACCTCAGTATGTGGAGAAATTAACTTTTAGTTCTGTTCTCTCCCTCCCCTATTTCAGGTTTTAAGTGGTTTGTTTTGCACTTTCTTTGTTGTATTAGGTTCTGAGAATGAACATCTGAAAAAGAAGTATAATGAAGAGAGTTCCGAACGGAAGCGGCTCTATAATGAAGTGATTGAGCTTAAAGGGAATATTAGGGTCTTCTGCAGATGTAGACCACTAAATCATGATGAAACTACGAACGGATCTTCCTCTATTGTTGATTTCGACTCATCTCAGGAAAATGAGTTACAAATCATTTGCTCTGATTCTTCCAAAAAGCAGTTCAAGTTTGATCATGTATTCAGGCCCGAAGACAGCCAAGGTAATTTGAAACTCACAGTTAACAATTTACTTTGCCTTTTTCCTGCTATGATTCTATCTAATGGTTTTTTCTCTCTTTAAGTTTCTAACCTTCTTTTGGTATGTAGAGGCTGTTTTTTCACAAACTTCACCTATAGTGACCTCTGTGTTGGATGGATACAACGTCTGCATATTTGCTTATGGACAAACTGGGACTGGAAAAACATTCACCATGGAAGGAACACATGAAAATAGGGGAGTGAACTACCGAACATTGGAGGAGTTGTTCAGGATTTCCAATGAAAGGAGCAGTGTCATGAAATACGAACTTTTCGTCAGCATGTTGGAGGTTTATAATGAGAAGATAAGAGACCTTCTAATAGAGACCTCAAACCAACCTGCTAAAAAGTGAGTTTTCTCTTGCTCCAGCCTTAAGTAGATTTTTTTGCTAGATATTGAATGCTTCAACTCTAGCGAATGAGACAATTCTGCATTGTTGTATTCCTTAGTTTATGAAGTGGAAAATGCAGAGATCAGTTTGCAAAAGGGAAAATGATCCGTGTATTAAGTTATATTTTTTTGATAGGCGTATTAAGATATTTATGCGAAGGTAACTCAAATAAATAGCTCTGGGAGAAAGAATATATGTTGATAGAACTCAATTGCATTTGAACGCTAGCTCACACCAGCTTTATGGAATTAGTAAAGTTTTAAAACACATTTCATTGCGCATGAAGCTCTTTGGGATTCTTTTCAAGTAGTTGGATATACCATGTTATCAACAGACAACTACAAGTTGCGGCAGAAAGGATCAGACGTGTCCATTAGTTTCCAATTCCTCTTAGAACTTAGTTGCTTCAGGGATTTTGGGAAGTCTCTGACCATTTCTTTACTTGCTTACTCAAGTTGATCATCATAAGTATGTTCTTTTGTCTGAGTATTTATGGTGCACATACTTGCTGAAAATACAGGAAAATCATAGTAAAAAATCCCTGTGTTTAGATTTTAATCCTTCTCGCCATCTCTTTTTTCCCTCTCCCGTCCTTTTCAAACAACGAAATATGGGTTAGTCAGGAACTTGTACTGCTCCTTAATATCTAACTTTTCTACGACAATGTGTTCAAGTTGTTGATCTTATCTCCTTAATATCTAACTTTTCTACGACAGTGTGTTCAAGTTGTTGATCTTATCTCTATTAGTGCAGTAGTTTATCTGTTAATATATGGTCATAAAAAGATTTGGGTATGTTGTGTCTGTGAAACTGAAGGTTGGAGATAAAGCAAACAGCAGAGGGTACACAGGAAGTCCCAGGACTAGTTGAAGCTCGTGTTTTTGGTACAGATGAAGTATGGGAGCTGCTTAAGTCTGGGAGTCGAGCCAGATCTGTTGGATGTACTAATGCTAATGAGCTTAGTAGCCGTTCACACTGGTAATTGTGAATTCCTTTCTAATGAGCTAACACAATATTAAATTCGGAATGATTTAAAACACGAACCATAAGGCAAAAGAAAAGAAAATTTGGCATTGCCAAAGTTTGGCAGTTCATTTGGTAATGACATTGAAGCAACAAAAAGACAGAGATAATCTTAAGAGTGAAAACTTGAGTATTTTGAGTCTTTGACGGTACCATAAGGTAACTGAACTAGATCTTTGATTGTCCTCTTTATGACCAAAAAAGTCTTTTTGTTGCAGCTTGTTGAGGGTGACAGTTAAGGGAAAGGATTTAATAAATGGGCAGACGACAAGGAGCCACCTTTGGCTGGTGGACTTGGCTGGAAGTGAGCGCGTGGGGAAGATTGAAGTTGAAGGTGAAAGACTAAAAGAATCTCAGTTTATTAATAAATCCCTCTCAGCCCTAGGTGATGTTATCTCTGCACTGGCATCGAAGACGGCGCACATTCCATACAGGCATCTCTCTCTCTCTCTCTCTCTCTCTCTCTCTCTCTCTCAAACACACGCACACACAAACGTCATGCATGCCATATACACAAATTTATGCCCTTCACATCCTTCTTATTGTTTTTTACAATCTGTTTAACCAGGAATTCCAAGCTTACTCATATGCTGCAGAGCTCTCTAGGTGAGTCTATCTGTTTGTCTTGTATTTCACCTCCTTGAAGTGAAAGCTCTAAATAAATGTAGTGCAACTGCTTTGGACAATCTCATGATGATGAATATACACGAGTAATGGTCTCCCATTTGATAATACTCTCTATCCCTCATTCTTGGTCCTTTCTTTTCCAATTGTTAATATACTCTCTACATCCATATTCTTGGTCCTTTCTTTTGTTAGATGTCAAAAAATCATCTTCTCCATTATGAATAGTCGAAGCAAAAAGTTTGTAATTTTCCAAAGCTCTATTTTAAATAGCTGCAACTGTATATGAAAACGAAAAAAAGTGTAGGCAAATAAGGAAATAATGCCATCGAAATCCACTTTAGAAGGTGGAGTTTCCTAAAGGACTGAATAGTGGATGGAAGGAGTAAATTGTGCTATCCCCTTGGTTTAACTTCTTAGGATTCCATTCAAGATACAGACTTGTTAAGTAGGAACTCAGTTGTTTCTATCCACTGCCTTTCTCACCAAGTAAAACTTACTGGAACTATGCAGGAGGAGATTGCAAGACCCTCATGATTGTCCAGATTAGCCCAAGTTCTGATGATTTGGGAGAAACTCTTTGCTCACTTAATTTTGCTAGTCGTGTGCGAGGAATTGAGCATGGTCCTGCTCGCAAACAGTCAGATCTCACTGAACTTTTCAAATACAAGCAACTGGTATGCAGAAGTAGAACATTTTTTACCGATTGAACTATTTATTTTGAGTTCAAAAGCTGCTGTAGCTGATGATTTTTAACTTCGAAAACAGGCAGAAAAATCCAAACATGATGAGAAGGAAACAAAGAAACTGCAGGACAGCTTGCAGTGCTTGCAGTTACGACTTGCTGCTAAAGACCAAATCTGCAAAAGTCTTCACGAGAAGGTAATGAATGAGCACAAAATTTTAAAGCAATACCTAGATGAAAGGGTAAATCCCCCCAAAATGCAGATGGGTGATTTAGTTTTTGGTAGGAATGGGAAGGTTCTTTTCAGATGGCCAATTTCCTATAGGCATCTCCTAAGAAGCACTAACAAGTCTGCTGACCTCAAGTATCTATCACTAGATATGATGGAGGTGACTACACGAAATGCTCTAGACACTTGTCGAAATACTGATTCATCTGATACACTTGGGACACATTAAGGGGTCAAGATGCAATTTGTAAGAAAGAGAGATGCCCAGAGTCAAAATTTCCATGGATATTCAATTCATAGATACTGATGTAGTGACTCTTGATTTTATCTTCATAATGTTACTATTGCGTATGGATTTTATGCTAATTTGTCATTTGAGAGAAATAATCTTTTTGAATTTTATATGAATTTGTATGGTACTAGAAATTTATTTCACATTTTCAATGTGTCCCACCATGCTGGCGTCCTAATTTTGTAAAAGCTTTTCTATCTGAGTATCTGTGCTTCTTAGGGCATCTCAAATACTGCAGTTTCATTTTGGGAAAATATGAAAGTCATCCAAATTTATTTTATCTTCCTTTGAATTACTGAACAGGTTCGAGATCTTGAGAACCAATTAGCAGAGGAGAGAAAAACCAGACTGAAACAGGAAACTAGAGCTTTTGCTGCTGTTTCTGCTCAGTCTCCAGCCTTGTTCTCAGCTTTAAACCAAGCACAGAAGAAGACCATAGCCGCAGATAAAAAACCACCATTATGTCCTTCAAAACTGAGGATGCCCCTTCGAAGAATCAGCAATTTCTTACCTCCACCAACTCCCGTCCCTACTTACAAGGCTTCCACTTTTAGTCACCATGCCACTAGAGATGACAAAGAAAACATGTCGAAAATGATGATGCCGTCATCGGCAAAGGGAAAGACAACAGTCTTGAGAGCAAGAAGGGGTTCCATTGCTGTCAGACCTCCTCAGACAACAGTTCAAAAGGCCCTTCAGCCTCGGAGGAGGGCCTCCATTGCAACCGTACGCTTGGAGACAAATGCTAATGTGATGACTCCACTCAACACAACTCGGTTAAGGACTGATCGCGTGGTGGGTAGGCAGTCTTTTGTGTGGGACCCACAAAGGTTATGGCGCACATCAAGGGCGCACTCTCCGTTGCCACAACTGAAAGAAGAAGCTAATAGGATGGTGGAGGCGACACCAACTGCTGCTGGTTCAAGGAGTAGTAAGTTTATGGGAAGCCCTCCAACACAAGCAGGGTCATGGAAGCCAAAGCATCCAACGGTTGTGGCGTTACAAAGGAAACACCTTGTATGGAGTCCATTGAAGTTGAGAGGCATGAAAAGTAACAGGAGGTCTTTGTTGCCTTCTTTATGATTCATTGATGCGCAAATCCACCGCAATCGGCGTTGTTAACCCTCTAGAAAAGCACATAATTCCTTTTACTCTTATCACTGTAATTCTTTCTCTCTTTTCGGTATTTGCACTAGTGTATGCTTCTTGCTTACTAAACAGTCTCTTTTTCTTTCGCTTCGACTCCCATTTTATAATACAGATATTGATTAGCTAATTCCAGAATTGCATATCTTTTCCCCTTTTATACGCAAATGAAACTTGTAAACTGCTCTTGTTCCATATATGTTGCATTATTTTACGAAGTGAAAGTTCTGAGCAAATGGCTGGTAAAGTTATGAGCAATGGCGGTGGCTGAGTTCAATGACATGGTGGCATTTTATTTGGTTAGTTATAAAAATGAGCTTTTCCGAAGCACAAATCAATTCCCTTAGACGCTGCCACATGATGATGTGCAAATCTAGCCCAGCAGGTACAAGCTCGAATCACCTGCAAAAGATGGGGTTTGGAGATACCTGGACGCACAAGGCCACTTCTTAGATTTGTGTTCACAAGGAGAAATGGAATGTAAAGCAATACCGTAAACTTCTTTCACTTCTGTTCTTTCTTATTTTCTTTTTCTTTGATTACTGTCTACAATTCCTGATACTAACAAAAACCAAAAAGGAGAAGAAAAAATAAACTAAAAGGAATGGCTTACGATTATCAAATGAAAGACAATTGTGAAGTCAAAGATGATATAGTTCCAAGTCCTAAATGAGAGAGAGAGAGAGAGAGAGAGAGAGAGAGAGAGAGAGAGAGAGAGAACTTTTCACCCTAGGGAGAAATCTATATATCCAACCTTGGTTGGATAGTATTTTGTACTCTTCTCCTAATTTTCTTTCCTTCGATGTACCCATTTCGAGATTTATAAAATGTTTCGTTTGCCCAAAAAAAAAAAAAAAAAACTTTTCACCCTTGGGAGAAATCTATATATCCAACCCTACAAACTTATGATGTATATGGGTTGAGACTTGAGACCCCCTCTCCATGTGAGATGAAATCTATCCAATCCATTGCATTTTTGGATTGACCACCACCAATTTGCGGTGGATCGGATTTCATAGAATGGGTTTCGATTTTGTCAACAATGATAGGGGCGGTGATGGCGGCCACCATGCCGGGTTTTTCCAATACCATTTATGTCAAATGGTTAAACTCTCAATCAAATCAATCAATTTGCTACAATTGTATCAATTCTCAATGATTATTGTCAACCATGAGTAGTTATTACATTTGGATTTATGTCATAGGCAAATGTTAATCTCCGCGGCCTGGCGGAGGATTAGTGGGCCCAATGAATTAACTTTTCAGAAAAAGTTTCTGACTAGTTCATGGAAAAAAGATGCTTACCGATTTTTACAATTTTAACCCTCACTTTTTCAACTAATAACAAATCAATACTTTGTGCTGCACCAATTTACATGTGGCAGGTGATTTTCCCTCCAACCTGTCATTTTGCTTTTAGGATAGGTACAACGGTTTTCTTTTAGGATACGTGGAGTGTACTGTATTTGCTACTCCCTCAGTCTCTTATTTAGAATCCAGTATTTCATTTTGGACTGTTCTTTAATAAATGTCCATTTTGTAAAGTTAGTGAATAAAAGTTGGTGCATTATTTATTTTGTCCTTAAAAGTAAATTCTATTTTGAAAAAAGTAAGTGAGTAAAAGTGTAATGATGATGGGTAAATAGAGAAAGTAGAAGAAAAAGTTGATGTGAAAGGTATAAAGATGATATCTTTTTAATAATTTGGAATTACGAAGTAGGACACTTAACAAGGGATGGAGGGAGTATAAGGTTTGGCTTTAAAAGTCAAATACTAGGAACTTATTTTTTTTGTCTTTATTAAAAAAAACTTGCATTTGTTAGTTTTGAGTCAAAATTTTGTGATTTATTGATTCGTCTTAGCGAGGGGAATCGAAAAAATATAAAATTTTGATCGAAACTCATAATTTTTTTAAAAAAGACAAAAAAAGTAAAATTTTTTGTCCTCTTGATTTATTTCTGTTTTTATTCAAAAAATTGTGAGCTTCAATAAAAAAAATTTACTTTTCTGATTCCTCTCATCGAGAAAAATTAATAAATCACAAAAGTTTAACACAAAATAAACAAATTCAAATAAAGACAAAAAAATAAATTACTTAGTTTTTCAATCTAAACCAACTGATGGACATCGCTTTGTACATACATGTTCACCTCTTTGTTTATTTTTAGTGTTTCTTTTGGCGTGGAAGCCTTGACTGAGCAAGAAATGTTTGTATTCTTTTTGGCTTAGTATTTATATCTTTTGGGTTCAAGCTAAATGAACATTGTTTAGTATTTTTTTTGTATGTCTAAAATAAATATTTTTATTTGGGTCTCAGATTCGAAACCTTTCTGGTGTTATCAATTTCTATAGGGTCAGTGTATAAAGTATTTTACTCTGACGTTACTTGGGACTCCCACAAATGAACGGTGAAATTGATTCCCAGAAATTAATCAAAGTGCACATGAGCTGGTTTAGACATCTGAGTTAAAAAAATTGGAGTGGCAATATCAATGAGCCTATCTTTAATGTGCACTGAGAAGTAAATGTGGTGTTCTTCCTGCAAAAAAAAAAAAATGGCATCCTTTTTTCGTTAGAGGAGAAGCAAAGTATTAAATGGTTCCAGGGCAAAATTGTCTTCATGGTAGCTTTTGAATAAAGTTGCAGAGAAAGGACAACTCAGTGAAGGGAATTAGCATTTAAATATTATACTTTTGTACTCTTAAAGTGTGCCCATTGGGCACACGTTAGCAGGACCGTATGTCATATTATTCAATCGAAAATGGTATGAGCAATTGGTTATACTCTCAATCAAATCAACATCAACTGTAGTCCATTATAGCTTCCGATTGTTTAATCATCACTCTGGCACAAACTGATCGATTAATACTCTTTTTAACACCACTTATGATAGGTAGGTAAGCAAGACAATGGGTTTACTGCACCTAAAAATGGTCCAAATCGTCTCAATACATATAGTTCCGCAAGTGCACATTTTGCTATTCATCATCACTAGGAAAGTTTCCGAAAGTTTGACAGAGAAGTGGCGACCGAGCCTATGTAAAGGGTTGGGGAAGCAGGTCATACAACAATTGTGGGAGAGCAAGTTAAGTTAGATGGGAAAAACGCATGGATGGTTGGGTGAAAATCAACTTCGACGGGGGACTGGATAATCAAAGTAAATCAAGCTGTTTCAGGAATTGTAATCAGAGATTCGAGTGGGCATTTCAGGGCGGCCAGGGCTATTCACCTTGGGCAATTGATGAGGCCACAAGTGTGAGGCGATGGCGGCCAGAAGAGCCCAATTTGATGTAGTAATTGTTTTATTTCCTTGACGTTAATAAAATCTATCTTAAACTTTGGAAAATAAAAAATAAAAAATGGAACCTGTGTAAAGGTTAGGTACTTATCTTTGGGCGAACGGATCAGGTGGGACATGGTTCCTAGCCACGGATTGGGTTTAAAATAGCTCTCAATAGACAATTACGGCCGTTTGGATGGAGGATTTGTTTTTGGTGGATATAGAATGATGGTAGATTTAAAGGTAGATATGTAATGAGGGGTGATATGTTAAGAAAGGTGGCCCCACCTCTTAAGAAGGGAGGATTTGTAATGAGGTGTTTGGATGATTTGTTGACAAGGAGGATATGGAATGTGTATATGATGTGATTAAATGTCGAATGACTGAATTGCCCCCACTTTGATTTTCGGAATGCTCAAAATTGATTTATTTCATAGTAATTAGAATAAATTGATATTTATCTTTAATTTTATGATAAAATAATTTTATTTTAGAACACAAATGTTGAAATCATGTTTTTTATTAGAAAAAATATTATTTTCTGAAAAAATTTAAAAAACGTAATTGCAAAAGTGGAAAAATGGCACGTCCCCCCATATGCTTCATTTTCTGGGAAAAAAAAAAACATATGTATATGTAAATATAGGTACAGAAGACCTCGTTCCTATCGTTTCCTCAAGGGGGGAAAAAAAAAACCATCCCAATTCCCAGGGGTACTTCTTCTCCGACGCCGACGTAAAAACCCAGCCCAGAGAAATCAGGGGTCTTCTCCGGCTGTAAGATCTCTCTCTCTCCTCCGACCATCTTCTCCGTTCGGTCTCCTTTCTCTCTCTCTCTCTCTCTCTGATTGTTGGTCTGGTTTTGAGAAAACAAAAATCGTCTGAGAAAACAAAAACACACACTCTCTCTGTTGGTTTGGTTTCAGAAAACAAAAATCGTCTAAGAAAACAAAAACGAGGGCCACCTGGATCGACAAGGGGGATTTGGACGGGCAAAAACGTCTGAAAACCCCCGGATTTGCTAACGACGGGTTTAGACCAGTTTTTCACAAATCCACTTCCAAGGGGATTTGAAGCCGCTTCAGTATTCAACTCCGGCTTCCTCAAAACTCAACCAAACACCGGATTTGAGTGGGACCAGGACTCCAAAATCCCGCCAGCTCACAAATCCCCCTTCTTCTCCGCCATCCAAATAGGCCGTTAGGGCCGTAAATGAACTGAGCAGCTCGCAAGTTTAGTAAAAGTTCTAATTTTCAGCTTGTTTAATAAAAGTTCGATTCGTTAACGGTGGTTCGGCTCGATTAAAGAGGCTTATTTAGTAAATGATTCAGCTCTGCTCGATAAAGGCTTGACTCGTTAAGGCTCGAGCTCAAATTTTTGGCTCGTTTACTAAGGTTAGTTCCAGAACATCTTCTTAAAAAATAAGTATTTATTTCACATTTTCAAACTAAAAAATAATGTAAATGAAAAATAATTTTTCGATCTTTTTCGTATCATTCAAAAGATTTCAAAGAGATATTTCAAATAAGATTCATATTGCATATTTTTATATTTTAATAAGCCCATTATTTTTGAGCTTAAATTTGCCTTATTAATATATAAGTACTTATTTTGCGTTATGAAACACATCCGATTACGAGTACAGCTTGCGCTCGACAAAGCTTGACTCGTTTACCGCCTCCTTTTAAGACAATTATAAATGCGGTGTATCCCATGGGGGGTTGGGAACTTAGTACTATCCCACACAAAAATTAAGCGGAAGGAGAATGGCCATTAATTGCAAAATTGCCACTGTTATAACATAATACATACGACATCGATACTTGTCTCTTTCATACACTGTCCGCTCCGGGCCCGTTTCGTTTTCTAAAAAAAATGAAGTTTTAGAAAAGGAAGGTAATTTCAAATTCAAAAATCATGTGTTTACGAAAATAATTTTCCTACCAATATGGATTTTGTTTGATAGATCTCATTGAGATTTTTTTAAACGGTACAAAAAAAAATTAAAAAATTATTTTTTATTTTCATTATATTTGAACTTAAAATTACCTTCTTTTTAAAAAAAGAAGGTTAAATAAGAAAGTGGAACGGCATCTCCATCTCTCCTCCGTCGCTCACTTCGACCAAACCCGTCGCCATAGGATTGTCATGAGTAGCTTCAAGAAACTGAACCAGGTGACTCTGATAACCCTAATTTCGAACTTTTTTTTTCCCTTCTATTTCGCCTGCGAAACCCTAACCTATGGATTTTTATTTTTCCCCTTTCGCCTAGATTTTCGCAGATCTATTTTTTGAGATGAAACCCTAACCCGAAGGTGTGATACTTTCGTCTATTTGTATTTCGGCTTCATTCTCGATCTGTTTTGGTTACTGGAGGGATTCATTCTCGATCTGTCTTTATTTCTATTTTGGCTTGAATGAATGGACTGACTGGAGGGATTTTGATTGCTGATTTCTCTCTCTCTCTCTCTCTCTCTCCCTTTCTCTTAATCTTAATTATTTTTCATCTAGTATTATACGATTTACAAAAGTATGGTATGAACAACTCCATGTTTTGGGGCAATTTTGACTTGTAAAATGTGTTTAACATAGTGACACATTTTATCTCATATAGAAAAAATAGTGTGTGGTTTTGGCTATAATTGTCGTCCCATGTTGCTCGAGAGATATTGTGCAGTTGAACCGAAAAATGTGTAGACGTGGGCAAAAATTGTGATAGGGTCAAATACTAGGGTTTCAAGTGCAATTCTCCCTAGAGTCTGACCAAACGCGTATATCGAGCCCTAAATTACAATTTGATTAAAATCACGAACCAGCCCAAAATCCCAATCGTAAATCGAGCAAAACTCCGGCAACGATTATCACCGGTACTTCTCTCCCTCTCTGTCCTCTATCTCTATCCGTTTGTTCTTGTTTTCTTTGGTAATATAAATACTGAAAGTTAGCATATTTTGGGGTCTGCTAATGAAACACACCTTCAAGAGTAAGGATTAATCAACGCAGTTTTGAATGTTTAGCATTCTTTCGGGGCCTGAAGCGGTGGCTTTCCAGGGTTTTTCCCAGGGCCGGCCCTGCATTACATACGCTTATACTTTGTTATGATTTGATTTGTGAAGGTTCAAAATGGAACCCATGGATATCGTTGGTAAGGCGAAGGAGGATGCATCCCTTCCAAAAGGTTTGTTTTTTTTTTATATTATCCCCTTAATATATTCGTGGTTTCTAGATGCAAGCAATTTCTGTTTCTGTCTTGATTTCATGCTTGTTCTATTTTTGCTCTACTTTTGCGAGGCCTTTTGTTTTTGTGCAATTCTATCTATTTGTTATATTTTTAAGTTCGACAATTTCATAAATGCGTTAAGAAATTTGGGGTCATTTCTACATTATACTTGTATTATCTGCAGCTTCTTGACCCTTAAAAAACATTTCCTTTTATTTAACCCCTTCGATTTGCTTTAAGAGGTAGCTAGGGAGTAACTAGTACGGGGGACCTTTGCTTCTCTTACAATTGGATTCAAAAAAGCATAGTCCTCGGGCAATTTGGAGCAGCTCTTGCTTGACCTATTTAGGCCCCAAGCTCTTCCATTAGAAAAGGAGGAGTAAATAGAAAGAGAGATCCGAAGACTGTCGTTGTAAGCAACTTGAGCCATAGATGCTTGATTATTGAAGTCACTATGTAAATGGAGAGGCAAGGAACTAGCTTAAGCCCCCGATTTGTTTAAGTTCTGAAATTATAATCTTCTTTCAATTTAGCCAAAGGACCCCAATCAAAATCCTCCTTATCTAAAGGTTTAACAATAAAGATTTTCATCAAGAAAGGGCTAGAAATATCCTTCTCATCCAAAGGCCAATAAAGAAAAACTTGCTTCTACAAAATCTGACAAATATATTGTCCTTTTTTTTTTTTTATAGCCTGCATGAAGATGAAAATACAACAATTTTGGAAGGCCCCACAAGGAATTTTTTGAAGTAATGGTCAAAAAAGAAAAAGAGATTTTATCTTAGATTCTGAGGACTTAACGATTAAAAAACACTTTGTCCAAAGGCCCCCAATGTGGAAGTGGGAAACTTGATCTTATTTACGAGAACAAATATGGAAGAAAAGTGTTCAAAAATTGAATAATTGGCGATAGGGACTAGATAAACCTAGCCCAGTTGTAAGATTAACTTGATGAATTTGAAGCCCAACAGATAACATTAATAGATGAGCCCTCCCACGCTAGATGGATTAGCTGGCATCCAAGCTTAACAAAAAGTCATATTTGCCTTGCATTGGATAATTCCTGTTATCTGTTCTTCTTCCCATAATAGTATATAATTAAAATTTCAAATAAGAAAGCACTCTATGGTATATCGCCTAAGGTCTCCATGTAGCTATTTTATAGGGTACTCATATTCTTATAGGCAACAACTAGTTTTTTTCTAGAAATAGATATTCTTGAGAAAACTCTACAAGTAGTAGTGAAGTTCTAACTTCTAAGCAAAGCCTTTGCTTAATGTTTTGCTCTCTGTCTCTGCCATCTTTGGTTAATTAATAGAGCCTCTATGATGCACCGACACACCTATTTGGTTGTATCCATAGTGAACACGTCGGAGACATGCGACGCAACGGGACAGGTATAGGACACATTAGATTGCACGGCCAGGTAGTTTTATTGACTTTGAAGTAGGGGACACATCGGGGACATGGTGTCTGGTGTTAGTAATGGACTAATGGGTGCCGA
This sequence comes from Rhododendron simsii, assembly GCA_014282245.1. Taxonomy (NCBI): domain Eukaryota; kingdom Viridiplantae; phylum Streptophyta; class Magnoliopsida; order Ericales; family Ericaceae; genus Rhododendron; species Rhododendron simsii. Next base: position 75,686 of record WJXA01000490.1, on the reverse strand, counting down.
TCAGATGGGTATTTGTAATTTTAGAAATCTTTATTTAGGGATAACCTTTAAAAAGGAAAAATTAAGTGGTAAAAATTGCATTTAAGGGAATTCAACTTGAGAAAACCCTTGTAAAGGTATAGTAATCAAAAAACAAAGTGAAGATTGGAAATGATAATATTAGTTTTGGTTGTTTCTGCATGTAATATTCACATGAATAACACATACACGCATGTGTATGTATATATAGACATTTGTGCACATATATTTTGCCATGTTTCCTGCCATGTTCATCTGGCTGTGCACCCAATTTTTATACTTGCTGTGTCCTATCCCCATGCTATGCCCTTGTTGTGCTTCTTAGCTTAGAGCATTTTTAGCTATGATGGAACTATGGATCCTACACTGTTCTCCTCTTATCTGTTTGCTTTCGGGCTATGATCCCGGAAAATGCTAATACCAAGCGAGAATTATGTTTCGAAACTAGCTTTCCGAATTATGGTTCGCAAACATTTCGAAATGGTGAATTTAGTGATCTAGAGCGATATCAGGGTCTTTCTTTAGAAATTAGAGCGAGTGGAGCTTTTGCAAGCTAAATCATAAGAAATTGTGGACATAATGCTTCTAGAGTGGTGTAATACACGCACGTTTAGATATATTGAACTACATTTATTGGAATATTCTCTCTTCAAATGTACATTCTTAGATTATAATGCATGGAAGCCTACCCCTACCGTACCACAATTGTAAGCATGTGGTGTGACACATTCGCATACCCGTTCCTTTTACTAGAACGTATGTGCGCTCCAGGTAACATAGCTTATGGTCTTAGTAGCCAGATCCTGTTATCAGGGTTGCAAATCTACCACAGAACCTCACTCCACTCTCCAAAGTTAAACTCTCCTAGAAACCTAGCTCTTATAAAGAAAGGAGCCTGCTCCCAACAATGACAAAACCTCTTAAGCATAGAAATTCCAAAAAAAAAAATGATACCAATTAAGAAAATGACAAACTTAATGTGTAAAACTGAAAAGCAAGCTATTGGTGAGGTGAATGATAACAAGAGGATGGAAGGAATAAGCATTATTTTCTCTATGAGCCCGTATGTGCATTAGTTTCTACCACTTAGTATTATTGAAGGCCGTTCAAAAAAACTAAGTATTATTGAAGTTTCAGTACTAGAAAACATGGATGTTATCATTCTCCCTGAGCTGATTTATTTACCTTTTACGTTGTGTTTTGTGAATGAAGTACTATACTGTTTGGTATGGTAATGCATCTTATGATGTACTTTCAGCAACCATGACTAAGATCATTAAGGAGATGCTGCCTCCAGATGTTCGTGTGGCAAGAGATGCTCAAGATCTCTTAATTGAGTGTTGTGTTGGTAAGAACTTGGTTATAGCTAGCTTCGCAGCACTCATACTTTTTCTTTACATCTACGATATTATCTGAATGGCATTATCCTCTGATTTGATTACTTTTCAAATGTTCCTTTGCATGGTAAGTGCCACTAGTTATGTACCAATCGGAAAAATAACTTTCTGCTGTCATTTAACAAAAACTTTTTCATTTGTAGCAAGTAGCAACTATGTTTGGTTGATTGAGCTGATTGAAGCATTTTTCCCGACGACAACTTTGTTCTTGCATTTGTTGAGTAGAACCTAGGAGGGTATTGCATCCTTGGTGCTGTAATCTTGGAAATACATAAAGTCACTTCAGGGCATTATGCGTGTTTGACATTATAGGTTCATGGTGTTGGGCTACAGACCAAACATGCACAGGCACATACACAATACCTCGGAGAATAAAAAGAGCAATCACAACAAGAAAGCACGACACTAAGATTGGAGGTCATCTTGTTGTTTTGGTAAAACCTCCAACTTGGAATAGATAGTCCAGTTGTACATAGTACATTGGATTTAATGTCATTCAGAGGATTAGAGATTGGGTCGAGGTCTTCATTGTAAATCATCCAAAAGTCCGTGCAAGGATTGCGAGATATTTTTGGTTTGGACTTCAACATTTAGAAAGGACCTTCTGGGAAAGACGGACACATTTAATGGCCTTCCAAGTAATTGGTATTGTTGAGTTGAGATTGTTGAGCTAATATTGGACCATCCTATCCAATGTTCTAAAAAGCGCTCGGCGCTAGGCGGGCGGCCGACCACCTTCAAGCTTCGAGACCTATTAATCGGCCATTAATCGCCTTTTAGCAATTAGTCAGGTTTTTTTTTTATTTATTTATAAATATTCTACAACCTCCCTACTATCAATAATCACAATTTTTCTTGTTGATGTGATATATCTTCTCTACTATCAATACTTACTAGTTACTACACATTTACTGGTCTACACGGCTACACCAAACGGTCCAAACCATAAATTTACAATACTACACTACTCTACTACTCAGACCCAAGTGTTAAATTTTGTCCAAAAAAAAAAAAATACTACTCATTACACAGAGAGAGGGGGATCGAGAAATTACAGATAGAGAAATTACAGGGGGGGGGGGATCAAGAGAGAGGGATCGAGAGTTACAGCAGTTAGCAGTGAGGCGCAGTGACCGTGAATGGTGATGAAAGGCATCGGCGATGACTGGTGTCGGTGATTAGAGGCGATCGTCTATGTACTGGCGTTAGCAGTCGGCGATGACTGGGTTTCTTCCCAGACCCAGATCGATGAGAGGCTGATCGAATGAGAGCCCTAACACAGTAATTTGAAGCCCTAAATAACTTGGTATGAGTATAACAGTTACCCATTTCGTTTTCTAAAAATTCAAATTTACGCCGCCTAATCGCCCATTAGCCGATTAATTGCCCATGAACCGATTAATCGCCTATCGCTGTCTAGACGCCAACCAATTAAGCGGCGTTTAATCGCCGCCAAAGTCCGATTAATCTTCTAGCCGCCTAATTCAACCTTTTAGCCATTAATCTCATCGGCCAGCCCAGATTTCCTATTAATCGCCCATTAACCGGCTATTAATCCCGCCTTTTAGAACACTGATCCTATCGAAACATCTCTTATGAAAAGATGTTGAATCTCTCATGTTCTGGAATTTGGAAAGTTGTTTTGAAGTGTCATGGCCCATACACCTTTTTGGTGGTAAGTTTAGTGATGCTATATCTTGTAAGCATGTGGTGCTAGTCCTCTAGTTGCTGTACTTATATTGCAGTTACTTATCTAGTCGTCCACTCATAATGCTATTTTTAACACCATATACAGTAATGTCTCTCTTACTAAGTTCATTTGCCAGTTTACACCTCAACTGGATCTAACATGAAAACATACTTCTTCTATGCTCTTGCAGAATTCATAAATCTTATTTCATCGGAGTCCAATGAGGTCTGTAACAGAGAAGAGAAGAGAACAATCGCACCAGAGCATGTACTCAAGGCTTTAGAGGTTTTTCAGAAGTCCTGTACTTTTGCACTTTCAATTTTGGATTTCGGGTTATCATGTACGTCATTATTGTGCATATTGTGTCATGTTACTCTCAGAAACATTGGGGTGTTTGATACGCTACACATTATTTCGCAACTCATGAGTACCATCTTACCGGGGTCCATTTGTCCTAATACAGACAGTTGTTGGGTGATAGCCTGCAATCAGGAATAGAGTAGTTTAGGATATCTCTGAGCAGAATAATTAACTAAACATTGTCTTTTTGGTGGATTCCCAGTTTCTAACTAGTAGCCTAGCCGAGAATCTTTTTGTTTGATTAACAAGAAGTTATTTTGTGCTCCTGGGGCATTGCCTTAAATCCACTAGGAGCCACACGATTGTGTGTCCCTTCAAGACACCTGAGCTTTTTCCTTGTATAACTTTTTGGAGTTGACAGGCCAATTACCATTGCTGTGTCTCAGTCCTATTGTAATTGCTGCCAACTTGAATGTCCAATAGTGAGCTGGTGATTTTGATAGTTATACTATAATACAATGGAATTGGAAAATCATTCACTGAAACTTTTGTAACCAGGAGCTTGTCTTTTCTTAGCCAGATGAAAGATAACTATTCAATATTGGTATTTGAAGTTCAGAAACAACAGATTCAATCTAGGCTTGCTTCATACTTTATCTGGAATCTTACTCTCACTTTTTTCTGCCTTGATGCTAATACACAGTGTACTTTTGTCATGTCTTTGTGATTGCTCTCAGGTTCTTGGTTTTGGGGAGTATATAGAAGAGGTATATGCTGCATATGAGCAACACAAGCTTGAGACGATGGTAATTATTGATTTCTACATGTTCCCTGTCACATTTAGCTAAGGCAAGAGTGATTTTTTTGACTCGGGCATTGAGCTGATCGACTAGATAACCTTTCTTGAACTAGTAAGTTTTTATCTGGTTCCACCATGGATGGAGGGAGTTACTGAAAGTCCATATTTCCTATGCGACGTAAAAAAAATTCTAATAATTTCCACTCCAAAGTTCAAGAAAATAATCCGATCTGCCACCACGGAATTCTTAGGAGGCCGTTAGTTTGTGTCTCTTTTCAGTTTTGCACTCGGCAACTTTTTTCCCCCTCAATTTGAGATTTGCTTCTATCTGCTATGAGCTATCAACTAGGAAGAATTTCATGTATGTTTCTAAATAAGGTTTTGCCCCCTCTTGGACAAAAATCCTGGCTCCGTCTACCTCTAATTACTTAAAAGCATTCTTACTTCCTTGATTCTTTTGTTTCCTATCATCATCATCATCACACAAATAGTTGAACTTGTTAGGAAGTTTCTAGAGTCCACAATAGTGTTTATTGATTTCTTTTGGAAATTCCTTCTAGCAGGACACGCTAAAAAGTGGAAAGTGGACCAATGTAGCTGAGATGACGGAGGAAGAAGCGTTGGCCGAGCAGCAGAGGATGTTTGCGGAGGCACGGGCAAGAATGAATGGTGGGGCTACAATCCCAAAACAACCGGACCCTGAGGCCACGATTCCCAACCAATCAGAGCCCGAGCTGAGTGCCAATAGCCAACTTTAGGACCTCTTTTGTAAACCGTAGGCAAGCATCTTACTCCCATATATTCTTCTCCATATGTGGCTTTTCACCTTAACTAGTGTACAAAAAGCCCTTTGCTAGTGTACTGGAATTATCTAGATCCTGTGCTGATTTACTTTATGCGTTATGTTGTTATCTTATTGTAAATAGTGAGTTTGTTTGAATTTGCTCATCTTTCAGAATTATGATGATTACCTATTATGCTTTTCTCCCTAGTTAGAAGGCCTTGTCACTGTGTTTATTGCGGAAGACCTCATTATTATGGTTGTGACTAGGAGGTTAATAGAAAGTGGGTATGATTGGTGAATTAGTTGGTCAGTGGTCAGTCACAGGGGGGAGTTTTCAACTTGGTGCTCATTTAGAGCTGTGATAGAATTTCTCCCACTTAGGTTGCTTAAATGAGTGTTTTGCGATTTATGTGTCAACTCTTGCTTCTCCAGTATCATCAAATTTTGCTTGTTTGGTGGGTCTTAGTGAAAGACTGATGGGTTAGAAAATGTGTATGCTGTATGTAGGCATGTAAGACTACAATAGAGCCTTGTCGATGGGGCGCTCTCTTATGGGGCGTGCTTGAGTTTGAGTCTTAGTGCTGCGAGTTGCACTTTTTGCCCTCCCAATATATTTGTACAGAGTCAAGGGGCAGGACTGTTTGTCCCAGCAAAAAGAAAAAATCCTTTATGTACATATATGTATATATGATGACATATATATGGACGTTAGGCGCAGTTTTGAGTCACAGGAGTAAGTGTAAGGTTATGTAAATTTTCCACTTTTTAATCACTCTCTCCCTTTGTAATGGAGACACCATTCAAAACCTTGCGTCACGTTGTTCCTGGTAGTGAGAACTTTTCTGGAATTTTAACGTTTTTGACGTCAGAAGACATGGATGCAGAAGATGAAAGCATGTCTGGGTAAAATAGTGATGTCTCTGGTATCCTGTTGCTTCTGTGACCATTCCTTTTACTGTGTACAGAATATAGATCCAGGTCAAAAAAAAAGAGTCTCAGTCAAGCAGTTGCTTTTGCTCCCAACCCCACCAGAAAGTGAAATGACACACACACATTGTCTCATCAGATCCCTTTCTTGTTTCAAAACAAAAACCTCTTCTCTCTCTCTCTCTCTCTCTTCTGTCCCTGTTCTTTACTGCTTCTACGGTTGGTGGGGTAGACTGTGTTTCCTTTGTCAGGATTCTCTTGCACTACGTTTGAGGGCAACAAATAAAGGGATGGAAATCCCACAAACCCAATTAAAAAAACTAAATCCAGAACTCTCTCTCTCTCTCTCTCTAATCCAGAATTCTCTCTCTCTCTCTCTCTCTCTCTCTCTCTCTCTCTACTTAAGGAGCTGCCTTCCCTTTGATTTGCTCTCACAGAAGAACATACATGGCAAAGAGCTCCGAGGACTTGTCATCCAAGAGGCACTTCCACTGGACGACAAAGGTTACTAATGAAGAAGAACAAGCAGCTCCAAGTCTGATAAAGCCCTCAAAGAAAACTGCAGAAGACATAAAGGAAGAGAAGGCTCGTAAAAAGGAGTCAAATTCAGAAGGACCAGAACGATTGGTTTCATCATCATCACAAAGAAGGAAACTGCAAGCCATAGCAGTTTCCAGGCTTAGATCCCTCGCCACTGCATTCCGAAAAAGCCGGTCCCACTCCTCACCGCTTGGACTGGGCCAGAAAGTCGTTGGTACGCTTTTCGGGCATCGGCGAGGCCACGTGAATTTTGCATTCCAAAAGGACCCTACATCAGAGCCGTCGGTCTTGATTGAGTTGGCGACCCCAATTAGCGGATTGGTGAAGGAAATGGTTTCTGGATTGGTCCGAATCGCTCTGGAGTGTGATAAGGAAGAGGGAGGGGAGAAGAAGACGGTGGCAGGGAGTAGCAGATGGGCCAAGGGGCTGCTGGAGGACCACTTGGAGGACTTACTGTAACGGGAAGAAGTGCGGGTTTGCCACGAGGCGGGAGTGTGGGATTAAAGAGTGGAAGATGTTGAAAGCTCTGGAGCCAATATCAATGGGGGCTGGGGTGCTGCCAGGGAGTAAGAAGGGAGAGGAGGGAGGAGGAGAGGGTGGTGACCAGGAGGAGGAGGAGGAGGTGATGTACATGAGGGCCAAGTTTGAGAGGGTGGTGGGGTCTAGGGATTCTGAGGCTTTTTACATGATGAACCCTGATAGTAATGGTGCTCCTGAACTTAGTATTTACTTGCTCAGAGTCTAGATGACAACAGCCTCTTAGTTTCTGTTTTTTCTTCTTTACTGTAGACTAAGGATACTAGTAAAAGTAGTGATACTTCTTTAGCTGTTGACCAAGAACATGGAGATCTACTTCTCTCTTGAATCTCTCCTCTTCCCCCCCTTTTTTTAGGTGGTTTCTTGGGTTCTTGTATCTTTTTCCTTTATGGTTATGAAGAAATGGAAGGTGGGTTTTTGTATCGATTTCTCATGTTTCTGCGTGGAATTGGGAATTACATAGGACTAGTTGTGAAGATGGTTCAGTTGATCAGTTCGCATCGGTATCTAATGCTTTCTCTGTCTGTCTTGTCTTTTCTTTGCGTTTTTTTTTTTGGGTACGTCGGAAAGTCCTGTGTTTGTCATTCTGTTTTTTTAAAGCTATTTCCCTTGTAATTGTCGTATTAAATGCAAACCTTAAATTCACAATTATCCTTATTAGGTGTTAAATCGATTATCAAAACTCAAACCATGTTGCAACCATTGCGCCAGATCATGCTCTATTATTATTAATAGTGCGGCTTCAAAAGAGGTTCTTTTTTTTTTGGATTGTGAGAAAGATTAGACCATGGTTTTGTTTTTTGTACCCACAATTGGTTTGAACTTAGGATGGGTTGTACGGGTATATTCTTTGGTAACACCAATTCAATTGAGGCTTCCACAGTCTTATTCGATGACAAGCCGTTGGGTGTTCTAAGACACGATTTGTTTTTCATTCATGCTAAAGATCAAGTTTGTCGGACAAGAGAAATGAACGATCGGTAATTATTGGTATTCATTTTAAGAATGATCGGAGTGTTAAATGAAACCGTGATAAGTGTTATTAATGTTACCCGAGGAATGGCATGGGGATCTTAAAATTCATTTGTTTGGGCCATCAACGGCTCTCCTCTCTCTCTCTCTCTCTCTCTCTGTGACTGGTGCAAACAATTTCATTATGGAAAGGTTCACTCTTTTTCTTTTAGGAGATAGAGATATTATCCCTTTCTTTACTTTATTACTTTACTTTTCTTTTCTTTTAGTAGTTCTTTAAGAGATGACACAGGTTCCTCCTCCTCCTCCTCTTCAGGGAATTTCATTACTAAACGTTTTGGGCATTTGATCCAAAGCGATTCTGATGTTCCAATCATTGAATTTGGTGCAGCAAATGATCAGCAGCAACATGAGAGAGAATCCCTAGGAAATTTTCTATTAGCAGTAAAGTAATTGATACTAAATCATAGAAGTTCACAAAAGCAAATCAAAGGAAAATTTGCTACCTGACCGCCTAGCCTAGCCTGACTGCGGCGTGATTTGGCTTTTCAATTTGTTGACTGCCATCGGTAACATTTAACACTCTGGGTCCCCAAAAACTCCCAATTTGTTATGTTCATAAAGGCAAAAAACATATCCCAGTTGGAGTTAGCTTTATTAGAATCAGTGTGAGGGGTATTTTTTTCTAAAATAATTTTCGGGATTCACCTGTTTTTTTTTTTTCCTGAAGAATTATGCTAACTTCTGCACACTTCGATTAATGCCTGGAGACTACTTTCATCCTCTACCTTTAAGATGCCAAATAGAGCCCGAAAAAAATCCTATTAGACTGGCTACGTAAGAGTTGATAGTACCTATAGAAATGTTGAACATTAGTTCACTTGTTGGTAGGTTGTTGCAACTTGCATGTATCTTCCCATTTAAAAATAAAAGAAAATGAACAAAGAGTTCTCTTTTCAATATGAAAGTTAAGAGAATATATATACACACATAAAACTTCAAATAAGGGCGTCCTTACCATATTAAGTTAAGGACGTCCCTTTCCCGACCAATTTCCAATGATCCGGGCCACTCAAAATGTTCAGAACGTAATTTTAAAGGAATCTGCGAGAAATTAGCAAAAAAAAAAGGGATTGGAAAGGGCTTGATCGAATCAGTGTTTGTTGGTATTTTATGGAATGGTTCAAATAAAAACTGCTCAAATCAAGCCCTTTCTGGTCATTTTTTTTGCTGATTTCTCGCGGGTTACCTTAAAATCACGTTCTGAACACATTGAGCGGCTCGGATCATCGAAATTTGATCGAGAAATGGGAGAAAAGGGGACGTTCGCATTTTATTTAAAATGAGGATGCTCTTACCTGAAAGGGGACTCACCTATATATATATATACACACACACACATAGAGAGAGAGAGAGAGAGAGAGAGAGAGAGAGAGAGAGAGAGAGAGAGAGAGAGAGAGAGAACTCTTGGGGAGGGCTCCTCCTCTTGTGGCGATTCTCCACCCACCTCCATAAGCGGAGTGTTGGGTCCAATATCAGAGCTAAGCGACCTTTCCTTTTCGTTTATGTTCTTGTTGTTTTTCGGCTTATGGGCTGCGCAATTTGTATCAATATAACTTGCGTTTTTTCCTTTTCGTTTATATTCTTGTTGTTTCTGTGTTTTTTTTTTCTTGTTGTTTTTCGGCTTATGGGCTGCGCAATTTGTATCAATATAACTAGTATTTTTTTTCGGGTAAAAAAAAAAAAGAAAAGGGATATTGCGCATTATTTTCAAACAAAATAAAAACACAAAATTCATGACATATCTTATACGGATTCACAGAAATGTTATTTGGGTTTTGATGCAAGTGTCCGATGTCAATGCCAACCTAAAATCACCAGAAGAGTCATTAATGACATGACAAAAAATTTATGTTCTTCAATGCCGTTCTTTTAATCACATCACAGATTCCTTGGTTTTTTCATAATTATTATTTTGACTGACAAAGGAAAATACTTATAGGTTGACATAAGAGTTGGGATGCAAACGAGTCGAGCTTTACCGTATCGAGTTCGGTTCGCTTACACACGAGCTGAGCCTGGCTAATTTACTTAACAAGTATCTTTAAATGAGCCGAGCTGAATTTTTGAGTGTTGAGCTCGGTCGTTTCGTACACGGGAAAAAAATCCTATGATAGTCAACCCTTGACTAGATGGTTGTTGGCGATGTGATGGTGGTTTGCATTCTGGTTGTTACATCATGAGAAATAAATGAGAATTTTTAAGTTTTAGAGTACTATTTAATTTGTTCACCCGTGCACGTAAACGCACGGGTGGTTTGCATTCTCGTATGTCAACTTATACGGTAAACCACGTAAACGCACGTACTACTTAATTTGTTCAAGTTTTTGGAGTAATGAGTGGAGAGAAATAGATAGAGAAAGTTTATGGGGACTTGTGCGTAGGGGTTTTAAACCCCAAAGCGAACAAGGCCGCATGATTCACGCCAGATTTATACTTCAATGACTAGAGACATTGATTTTGTGGGGCTTATTTCTGTAAACATTTCAAGCAAGTCATTCTTATTTTGATAAGTATTTGATCAAATTACATGTGTCTTGCTTGAAATTATTGGTAAAACTAAAACTTCCAATTTTTTTTTTTTTTAAAAGTTGAAGAGAGTAGTGGGGCACTTGGGTGGCCCTAGAGTGGCTCCGCCACTGCTAAAGCTCGAGATTGGGTCGATTACTTAATGACCTAAGCCACAAACTACTCGCGAACAACTCGATTCGTTTTCAGCCCTACATATGAGTATTACACACATATATGCGTGCAGGTTAGTAACACAAATATTTCTCTACTCAAGTACCAAATACTTCCTGTTAAGTGTACTTCACAGAACTCATGCATGTAAACAAATTAATCAAGTTCCATCATTAAAGTGCAATCCACTGGGTTCTATTTTTCCCCTCTCTTTATCCAGTAGGGACATGAGGAACTAGAATAAGGATACATGCCATTAGAATATAATATAGTAATCATATATATATGATTTCCTAAATTTTATTTACCGATTTCATTATAATTGGAATGATTCTCTTCTATAGTTAGGCTCTCTCCCCTTGTATAAATAGAGACCTCATTATATGGTTCTATCATTGAATGCAATAAAATATTTCTTCTCTCATATTTAACCATACAACTTGATACTTAAAAGGAAGAAGTGGTATTTTGGACCCTTCCTAGAACCCATAGGTCTAATTAATTAATTATATCTATTATTAATTTAATTAGATGTATTTTTCTACCATATAACCCTCCTCGTTTCCAGGCTTTAATTATTACTAGTATTTATTATATCCTTTTTTTCCTGCAAAGTAAAAGTGGGGGAGGGGCCATATGCATATTAGAGGGGATGAGGTGTCGAACACACCTAGGAACAAAAGGGGATCGATCAAAGATCTCACCTTCACGGCATTCAAGATTTGTTTTTTGGAAAAAATTTCCTAAAGAATATTCAAACATTCAACAGTTCATGGCTTGGAATGGAATGGAATGGAAAAGTTAGGCCACTCTGCTTTACTCTATAATGACACCACCAATCATTGCAGGCTAAGCTTAAAAAAGTACTACTATTTGGTCACTATGGGGAGTAGTATCTTAACCCTAGAGTTTATGGAAGACGGACACGTGTTTTCAAGGTTGGGTGCGAGAGCGAATACTGAACAAAAATGTACTGTAATTATACGAAAAGGCGATGATAATATTCTTATGCACTGCAAGAGTGCAGTAGTGTGCCTGTGTGAAGTCCACCAAGATGCTAGAACACTGTATATATAGTTGCAAGAAAAATCATGTTAATTGAATATTGGTAAGTACAGTATTATGATAGATTTGTCTTGTACATATATATTTTTTAATATAATTACATTTGACAATCCATTTTTGTGAATGAACGTTAACCGACTAGGGACTAACGATATTTGATCAATTTAATATTTTTTCTTCTATGATCTGCTCAATGAACTCTACAAATTGAAGGGTTTGGATCGTGATGATGAGATCTCAGTGAAGGGTATTGAGGCACGCACGACGGAAATATATTGAAGACAGAGAAAAGGGAAAACATAGAAAAAGAAACTAAATTGAAGGCATAAAAAATGCAGCAACAATTAGGGTGGAAAAAAAGGCTCTCGCTTTGTTTTGTTTGCAATATTCAATGTCAGTTGCCGTAAAAAAAAAAAATGTCAATCCAACACTCTTTGTTCTTCACCTTGTCCTCCGGCTAGTAAGGGCTGGGTGTGATGGCTGATATACATATGGACGACATAGAGGCGGGAAGTAGAATTGTTCTTTGAAAACGTTGGCCAAAGGATTATGCATTTGTTGGGCGGGAATCGTTTCTTCACCTTGTACTTTTTTTCCCTCCAAAATATGCACAAGGAAATGAAGTTGTCAAATTTGCACAAAGAAATCGGTCCTTCTTAGGAATGGGTTGGGCGTGAGTTTTTGGAAAGCTTCAGAAATGGAAAACGGGAAAAGGGGGCAAATTTGTTTAGAAGATGATATTAAATGTTGAAAAATATTTCATATATATTATACCTTAACTTGTGCCCCGGGGCATTTGTTAGCATTTGCTATAAATCAAACTAAAAGGAAAAAAATTGAAACTATTCCCGTGGTGCCACTGGCCTTAGTTGCATCCGCGACTGTTGGAAATGTTTTTATTATCGTTGCCCAAAATTGAGGTGTTACAATTTGATATAATAGTTAGGTCCAACCCTCGACTTGGGTAGATTGGGAATATCACTTTGTTGCTCTTGCCATATTTTGAAGGATTTTAGGAGAGAGAGACCATCAAAGTTAGTGGTGGATCCAAGATTGTGAAATCGTGGTGGTGGTGGTGGTGGGTGGGGGGTGGTGGTTTTGGGGGGACTTAGTATACTTATATTTTTATATTAGTGAGTTTCTAATAAGGATCTTAAAATGAGGATATAAGTTAAAGACCTCATAGTTCGGAGCCTTCTGGATCATATTTTGATGATTCAAACAGTTCAACTTGTTTAAAACATGTTTTTAAAGGTACCCGCCAGAAATCGGCTCAAAATATAACAGGAAAGTGCTTGATCCAAACATTTTTTACATAGAACGGTTCTTGTCAAGGTTTATAAAAAATTGTTTGGATCAAGTACTTTCCAGTCATATTTTGAGCTGATTTCTCGCTAGTATCCTTAAAATTACGTTCTGAACACATTGAGCGGTTCGGATCATCAAAATTTGATCGGAAAAGGGGAGGTTCTTAACTTAACTCAATAAGGGATCCCTTATTGGAAGGGCCTTATATATTATATCATAAAGTTTTTTTTTCCTAATACATTATATTTGTACATTGAAATGATTTTAGCATAATATAGTTAAAGTATCCTTAATCATTTTGTATTTTTTTCTTTGGGCTACTTCAACTATTATGTGCTTATTTTTTATTTATGAAAAAAATTAAGAAATGAGAATGTAAAAGAACTGATTGTTTTATTAAATCAAACTAATATTATTAAGATAATAAGTAGTTATACACGAATAATTATCAATAATATTATATATAAAATAAAAAATTTAAAACTCGAAAGCTCAGGGTACCGGAGCCGGAGAGCCTGGCCCCAACATAGCTCTGCCAGTACGTGATCAAAGTGGTTAAGAAATCCTGTCCACAAACATTGATTGGTAATTTTCCGTTTGAATTACAGATCTGGCAGGCTTGCCATAAAGAGTCCTTCAACCTATTTGCCCGGAAAATTAATCTGAGCATGATTAGTAAAGTCGACGTGGGAGTTTCCTGATTTAATTGATAAGTGTGGACACTTTTAATGACATTTGCAGAATGCATATCGACTACTAATATTGTTACCCCTTCCTTCGGAATTCTGTGGTCAGTATGGAGGGCAAGGAAATCTGTTGCTATTTGAAGGGGTCAATCCTAGTTGGGAGGAGCTATAGGGGGATCTATAAATAAAGTTCGAGGACCCATGCTGGGTGAAGGCAGAAGCTCTTACAAAGGGTTTTTAGTTCTTTGCTTTTTTCTTTTTTCTTCTACTAGTTTTATCCAATTTGGGTTGATTCATGTTAGAATTTTTCAGTTCCTCACTCCTTGCTTTCATCATGATATAACTGAGTGTAACCTTATGGATTACCACGTTTTTTCAATAATTAGCCTTTATCGAGTTACTCTTGTTTTTAAAATCAAGTGGTGACTCTGATAAGCACGCATTTGATACACTCTAGCTCCTTAGCCTTTTTTTGCTATTTGTTGATTATTAGTTGGATTCATGTGAGGGCTTTTAGGAAGAACCAAGATCCTTGATCGCATTTTAGCGGATATGGAACTGGCACGTCAAATCAACTGTGGTCCTCTCTTTTGTGCTTGGCATAGCAACGTGGCTCTTATCTAATGCAAAGAATTCACAGTACCTTAGAAACTCTTGCTAATGTAGTATTTGGCTTACACAACTTCTCATGGGCAGTAACCATACAAGGCTCAATCTTGAGACTAATGAACCCCGACAGGTTAGAGGAACATTATGAAGAACTACGATTGGCTAATCCACTTCCAACCACTATCGTGGAGTATCGCGAGGCTCTTCAAAGGTGTGATATGTATATTGCCAAACAGAAAGTCAAGTTGGCATCTCTGAGGATGATGAGCATGTGTCTGTGGCGCACTAAGGAGCTTCATAAATAAAACATTGTTCGATCGTCTCTCATTGATATGATTATGGAAACAAAGAATAGGACTGAAGGGCTTAGAGCATCTCCAAACTCCAGCAAAGCTAGCAAATGTTAAAATTAAGAGATTTGAAAGTTCGGTCATCCAAACATTGAATTACCAAAAACCGAAAATAGCAGCTAAAAACAATAGCATCTGCAACAAAACAGTAGCCATCTTTGCAGATGTTGTTCATAGCTGCTATTTTCGGCTTATAGTGTGATTCAATGTTTGGATTACCGAAACTTACAAATCTTTTAATTCCTAATATTTGTTAGCTTTGCTGGAGATGCTCTAAGCTCCTCAATCGTATTCTCCAAATCCATAATTATCTCAATGAGATAGGATCAAACAATGTCCTCCTTATGAAGCTCCTTATTGCGCCACAACCGTATGCCCTTCTTCCTCAGAGATGCCAACATGACTTTTTGTTTGGTAATATACATATCACACCTTTGAAGAGCCTCGCGATACTTCGCGAAAGTGGTTGGAGGTGGATTAGTCAGTTGTAGTTCTTCATCATGTTCCTCTTAACCTGTCGGGATTCATTAGTCTCAAAACTGAGCCTTGTATGGTAACTGTCCATGAGAAGATGTAAGCCACAAACTACATTGGCAAGAGTTTCTAAGGTACCGCAATAAGCTTGACTGGATTTCTTTGCATTAGATAAGAGCCATGTTGCTATGCCACCACAAAAGAGAGGACCACAGTTGCTTTGAGGTGCCAGTTCCATGGCTGCTTAAATGCGATTGAGGAATCCAACTAATAATCAACAAATACCAATTACAAAGGTGTTTGTCTATTTTTGTGGATAGTCGACGATCGACTAAGAAATCGTAGTGTGTGCTGGAAATGTGGTGTTTGTGGTGGTGGAGTTTGGTTCCTTGCCGTGTTTCAGGACTTCTCTGGAAGCAAACTTAATGAAGTGAATGGAGATGAAAGAAGAATAACAAAATGGACTTTATTATTCCTCGAAGTAGAAGTCAGTCGACTGTGAGAACACAATCGATTGGACGGTTAAGTTACAAGCTACTCCTAGAGCGAGAAAAGTAAAGTACAGATAAAAAGTAGAAGCCTTTGGGCGATTGAGTGGGGGTTTCAAATCGTCAACAACTTTAGTATTTATAGGCTACCACTTCGACTTGAATTTCAAACTGAGCAGAGTTCCCTCTCTAAATTTGAATCAAGCGGTTGTTGTATTTCCCTCTTCTCATCCATGATCTCTGAGCAGACGGTTACTTCACACGATCTCATGTTGTATTAGAAACTGATCCGAACACACGTTCTCTGGACAGATTGTGTTTGATTTCAACTTCCTTCATCAACCACTGCACGTGTTGCTCATTTGTAACTTGTTCGTGGACACATGTCCTGCATTAAAAAACTCTAACCGTCGACCAGTCCATTTGATTCTGTAATTAATTAGGTGTGATCAACACGTGTCCCAACTTAGTCTAGTCGATTCACGTTGACAAATTTGTGGTGTAAACATTGCCCCCCTATTTACTTGAGTTAAAAATTTAACTTAAGTAAATATTCTCTGAAGAACCAACGCCTATATAAAGCAAGGTACTTTGAATTTCTAGGGCACAGAACTTTTCACACTGAGCTTTTGTACTACACTTCCATGGCTTCGAAGACGAAATCGAAAGCACTTGTTGTTTCCAACGAAGACTTAGTTATGGAATCGGGACTAGAAACTGTTCCTCGATTCCCAGCTTCGTTTCGTGATGAATCGAGTCGGAACGTACAGGCTCTGATTCCTGACGAGAACTCTAGCTCCCTTTGCATGTTGGGTCCAGTGTTCCCGTCAACTATAGTAGATGATATCTCGTCAGTTTATCCCGTAGTAGAGCGAGATCCGCTTTTGCTTCAACACTCGTCGCTCGAATGGTCTGGTTGGGGTAAGAATTCTTATCTTCGCTCTTGGCCCTGTAATGTTGAAATAGAATGGGCCGATTGGGTAAAACGTATGACGAAGTTTCTTCATGGTGATTGGGAGAAAATGGGGATTCGTGAAACTATTGAGCTTTCTCAGTTTCCTTTGGACATGAACTCTGAACTTATAGCCGCTGCGGCCTGTTTCTGGTCTAAATCGTCCAACGCCTTGATTTTACATTGTGGGTTATTGTCCCCAACTGTTTTGGATATTTCTCATTTAACTGGCCTTTCTTCATTAGGCCGTGAAGTGAATGCTCTTCTTTCCCCTGAACCGTATGATCCAGTATTTACCATACCTTCATCTGGGGTAAGCTATTCAAAGTGGTTGAAAACCTATTTCAACGCTAAATCTTCTGCACCTAGCTTTCATGAGAAAATTGCATTTTACCTTTTTTGGATCTGTAAATTCCTCATGGCAGTTCCTGGTCTAAGGGTTACCAAAGAATACCTTAATTTGGCCGTCTGTTTGGCTCAAGTGAAAAAATTAGCTTTAGCTCCCTTCGTTCTTGGATCTTTATACAAAGGGATATTTACTTTTGTGGATAAAAAGATAGCGGACTCTTGTGGTGGTCCCTTTTGGATTTTTCAGGCTTGGTTATATGCATATTTTCCTCAACTGAAACCCAAGTCAAATTATCCTCTCAGGATTGATGAGACTTACAAGGCCTGTCGTAGTTATGCTGAGTACTTTTTGGGTTTTCAAACTGATATGGAAGAAACCTCCTTTCAAAGGTATTTCACTTTTTTCTATGAGGACAAAAAAGAAAATTGTCCTGTCTTCAATCCATTTGACAAGTTTGAATATGCCTCCAAGCGATTGAAGCCATGTTTTGAGGATATTCCTGCAGCTTCACCTCAACTTATGACAAAGATGATAGAATCTAAGCGGTTGTTTTGGGCTAGTATTCTCCTTCCTAGGCTAATTCCAGTTGGCTTTGCCCTGAACAACACTTCTTTTGGGAACTGTAGTTATGAGAACTACTCCCCTTGTCAGTTTGCCCGACAATTTGGTTTAATGCAAGGCATTCCAATGCCTTTTGTTCATCCAGTGATTGTTGAAATGGCCTCTAGCAGGCCTTCGATTAAGCTGAAAGACTCTGAAATGATTTCTCTGATGATCAGTAACTTCCACCAACGTGTGAGAGCTTTTCAGCTTCTTGATTTCAAGGTCTGTTATGAGACCTCCGCTGCCTTTGAAGAATGGTGGTCCGTTGTGAAAGTGCTTTACTTTAACTCACCCATCTCTGATTGTCTTTATAGACTTGATCGTGAATACAAGGATCTTCAAGATAAAGCTGGTAATGCTCTTGACTTTTAGTAGTCAATTGTGGTTATTATATTTTGTTATTAACATCAGTTTTATTCAACAGACAAAATGGCCCAACTTTCTGATGAAACATCCAAAGCAATTGTTCCTCAAACAGAGACAATTATTCCCTCATCTTCTACTCCAAGTAAGAATACTAGGAAAAGAAAGGAACAAGCTATCAAAGATATAGAGTCAGAACCCAAAAAGAAAACTTCTCGAACCAAGAGTGATTCAACTCCCAGGACTGCGAAGAATCTTTCTACTTCGACCAGTCACAAGAAGATCAACGAGAATGATACTACCCTTACCTCACCAAGACAGTCGAAGAGGACTCAGACTCAAAAGTCTGTTAGTTCTAGCGGAGTCAAGGTTGCTTTAAGGGTATAATTATATGCATTTGTTGATTCATAATGAATTCTTTGCATCTAATCATTTACCTTTTCTTTTTACCTGTAGAAATATAAAGGTACCAAGATTGTGGATGCTTTTGAAGAAACAGAAGAGGCTTCCTCAAAGTCTTCACAACTTCAAAAGTCTATCCTTTCAACAGGAAAGACTGTCAATATTGAACCAGTAGTCGATCAAACAGAGTTTGGTGATACGGCTATTTCTGATCCATTATACCAAGAAGACGAGTTACTTGAGGTACAAGAGGTCCCTTTGAATCCTCTACTTCAAGAAGATAGTCTCTTCTTATTAATGGACGGGAGTACTACTTGTGAACCAATTCAAACTGGCATTGAAAAGGAAAACCTCTGTCAATCATTGGTCGTGGCTGATCTTGAGCCAGATCCAACAACTACGGGAGCAATTCAAAACCCGTTGGCAACTGTGGAGATGAGTACATTTCAAATTGAATCAGAAGTGTCTCTTCCTCTCGAAGTTGCTACCTTAAATCAACAGGAGAAAAGTAAGGAACCAATTGATATTGCTCTATCAACAGATGTGCCTCTTCTTGGTGAGCAGAATTTGGAAAAAGGACTCACAAAAAGTCCTGTAAAGGAATTGTTCCCAATTTCTTTGCCTCAAAATGATCATCATGCCTCAGAAGGTGTGGCTTCCAGTCCTACTAGTCATCATGTGACTCCTGAACCAAATGTGGACACTCAACCTTTGATCATTCCCCCAAATGTTATCACTGAAGCATCTCCACGTTCAGTGAACAAAGTTGGGACTAATCCTTCTGGAGCTGGCTGTTCGACCCCAATCGAATCTTCTAGCAACTCGTTAGATCATTTGATGGAGGAGATAAGGTCGACTTCTCAAACTCTTCGATCTTTGACTGAGGAATCGGAGTCTAGTGAATCTTTCTTTTTCTTACAGTACAGTAATACCACTCAGAAAGAAATCCAAGACTTCCTTGACTTCCTAAAGCTTCCTTTTGAGGAATTAGCAATGGTCAGATCCGTTGAGTTTATTGCTTGCATAGAATCAATAGTTCAGAGACATGTGTTTCCTCTTAGGGCACAAATTGCTCTTGAGAACTTTGCATCTTCTTTGAATGAAACTGTCAACCTTTTCCGATATCATCAAGGAGAAATTAGCCAAAAGCAGAAGCTAATTGACGATTTATCGAACATGACAGTAGTGTTATCGACTATGCATGATACTGCTTCAACTTTAAAGTTGAGGCTCGTGTCTATTGATGAAGAAGAGCAAAAATTACTGCATCGATTAGGTCAACTACAGACTGAGAAAGAGTGCCTTCTGAAGATAGCAAGTCAGCTTGATAAGGATTTCAAGCATTTAGCAGAAGAGGGTAAAGGTGCTTCCATTCATGTTTCTGCTGCAAGAGCAGATTTGCAGAGGAACAGCTTCAAACGTGATGAGCTGTTGACCAAATGGGAGACTTTTAAGTCCTTCTTTCCTTGATTTTGTACTTTCTTTACAACAATCGATCATGTTTTGTTAAAGACTTTTGAGTCATGTCTTGTCGTTTGCCTCTGTCATTAGGCGGTCGATGTACACCTCATGGTTTGCCTTTATTAATAGGCAAGTTCTATATGAACTTTCAAGTTCTGCTTTTGTTAGGAAATACTAAATGGAAAATCAAAATGTGATTCCCTAGTTTTCCATGAATCAATATATTACTCCTGTTATCATAATATCACCCTTGTGTTAGGTGTTTATGTTGACAAATATATGCATGATAATTTGTTGAAAATTATATGCATTACCATTTGATATTTTGATGATTATATTCATGAAGTTTTTATCTTTTGGCAAAAGAAAATCTTTTATCGCAAAGTCCTTTTTCGGACAAATTTGTTTCTTTGCCTTGAAACATAGCATAAAGTCTCTTGGTTTCAATGATTAATATTTACAAAGACTTAATGAGCTCAATACATGTTTTAACGGATTTATTTAGAAGAAGTTTTGAGCTACAGGTTGACGAACCGGCTGACAAGCCGGCTGTCTGAACAGAAGGGGTTGTCAACCGGACTTTGCTGGATGACAGACTGGTTGAGAGAGTGGACGACCTTCCGGTCGACCGGCCGGACGACCAGTAGTGTATTTCTGCAGATTTTCTGCTGATCAGTAAAATCTCAAACGGCTCTATTTTTCCTAAAATAGCTCTCCAACGGCACAGTAATTTACTAACGGCTAGTAGGTGATTGGATGGCTATATAAAGGCTTCAAGAACTCATTGATGAGTACGAATCCAAGCTACAACATTTCATATCATTCAAAAGAGCAAATTCTCCAAAGATCAAGTCCGAAATTCTCATTGTTCTTCCACTTTCATATTTTCTTGAGAGAAAAATTGTACAAGACGTGAGCGATATTTCTTCATACTTTCTCCACATTCTTGTAATCCCTAAGTGAGTGTTTGAGTCAAACACTTGAAAGCTTAGAAGACCAAATTCGGGTTTGAATTTGGGTGTGATTGTTTTCGAGAGGTTTTCGGAGAAAACTCTTGCGGTTGCACTAGCTCCTCGGGAAAGCTAGGGGATAAGGTCATTGTAAGCACCCGCAAGACTTACTACTTGTAATCTTTTTAAAGATTAGTGGAACCTTCAAGTAGTTGCTTGAGGAGAAGTGGACTAGGCCGGACCGTGGACAAATCCGGGCCGAACCACTATAAACGGGTTCTATCTCTCTAACTCTCTCATTTACTTGCTTATATTATCTTGAATATATTGTTAGAGAATAATATTTTAATTGGCAATTTTTATTTACAACCCTATTCACCCCTCCTCTAGGTTGTCTTTTTGGGTAACAATTGGTATCAGAGCCTCGGCTCTTGTTTGTAGACTTCACCGTCTAAGAGTTAAGATCTATGGCAACCACTAGTAGCGTATCATGCATGGAGGGTCAATCCTCAAATAGGCCTCCCTTGTTCACAGGTGCTAACTATAGCTATTGGAAAAATCGCATGCAAATTTTTATCCAATCCACCGACTATGATTTGTGGAAAATTATTGCAAATGGTCCTATTATTCCTACTAAGAAATCCGGTATTCCTAAGGAAGAGAGCGAATGGACCAACGTAGATAAGAGTAACATAGAAAAGAACTTTAGAGCCATGAATCTTCTTTTTTGTGCTATTACTCCTAGTGAATATGAATGTGTATCCGCTTGTGAAACCGCTAAGGAGATTTGGGATAAATTGAAAATGGCTCATGAAGGAGATAGTCAAGTCAAGGAGTCCAAGATTGATATTCTTGTGCATAATTATGAGCTTTTTAAAATGAAACCGGAAGAGTCTATTTCTCAAATGTTTGCTAGATTTGCTAGTATTACTAACGGTTTGAAAGCTCTTGGCAAGACATATAGTCAATCCGAGATGACGAGGAAGGTGCTCCGGTCCATGCCATCAAAGTGGAATACTACCACTTCAATCATCCTTCAATCCAAAGACTTCTCAAAATATACAATGGATCAACTTATGGGATCTCTCATGACTGAAGAAATCCATATCAATCTCAAAGATGAGGAAGAAGAGAAAGTCAAAAACCTTGCTCTCAAAAGCACCTCACGCAAGTCCAAAATCCAAGATGACTCAAGTGATGAAAGCGAGGATGATGAAATTGATCTCATCACAAAGTCGCTCAAGAAACTCCTCAAAAATAGAGCATCTCGCAAAGGAAGAGGATTTCCAAAGAAGGATGGGGGCAAAGAAGAAAGTAGCAAAACTGATCCAATTATTTGCTACGAATGCAAGAAGCCCGGCCACATCAAAAGCGAATGTCCATATGCCAAGAAACATTCAAAGAAGAACAAAAGGAAAGCTATGATGGCCGCATGGGACGTTAGTGACGATAGTAGCTCCGATGAGGAAAATGAGCAACAAGAGGTCGCTAACTTGTGTTTCATGACCACCGAAGAAAATGAGGTAGATCTCGACTCATCTTACTCTTTTGATGAATTGCTTATTGCTTATAAAGAATTGAAAGTTGATTTTGAAAAGGTTGTTTCAAAAAACAAAGTTCTCAAGAAAATGGCCAAAGAACTTTCAAAAGAAATGAGTGATCTAGTTGAAGAAAGAGATACCTTGGAAGAAGAAAATGAGTCTTTGGAAAATTCTTTGGAAATGGAAAAGAAAATTTTGAAAAATGTACCTCAAGATGAATCTCTAGTCAAGCAAGTTGATGATTTGACAAACTCTCTTGCTAAACTTACCAAAGGTAAAGACGGCTTAGATATTCTTCTTGGAAAACAAATGGTTTCTTTTCACAAAGCCGGAATTGGGTACAATCCAACCCAACACAAAAATCTTTTTGACAAGGATCTTTCTCCAACTAGTCATCCTAAACTCACTTGTCATTTTTGTAGAAAGATTGGTCACATTTCTCCAAATTGCCCTATGAAAATCTTTTCAAACGGTAGAAAGACTTGGGTTCCTAAGAACCATGTCAATGCTAACTTTCAAGGACCCAAAATGATATGGGTACCAAAAGTCAAGACTTGATTGTAGGTGTGCTAGAAAAGCACATGTAAGAATCAAAGACAATGAGTACATCAACAAAACTTGACAAAGATGAGAATGGGGGAGAAAGATGAAAGAAGATATTATCCTTCGTCACCGCAATGACATTCCTACCTTCCCTCCTCACACCCATATTGATGATGTCTCAAAGGGGGAGAAAAATCTTGGTTTTATGTTTTTTTATGGTTTAAGTTTGTGAATTCTATGGCTTAGGGCTTGAATTTTTCATATATACTTTGCCTATATGAAACTAACCTTGCAGGGATCAGTTTGCGATCATATTATTACATATGCCTCTCATATTCCTTAAAAGATCTTATTTAGGGGGAGCATATACTAAGGGGGAGATTTATTGACATAATCTTTGCTTTTCATAAAAACCTTCATTTTGTGTCATCATCAAAAAGGGGGAGATTGTTGACAAATATATGCATGATAATTTGTTGAAAATTATATGCATTACCATTTGATATTTTGATGATTATATTCATGAAGTTTTTATCTTTTGGCAAAAGAAAATCTTTTATCGCAAAGTCCTTTTTCGGACAAATTTGTTTCTTTGCCTTGAAACATAGCATAAAGTCTCTTGGTTTCAATGATTAATATTTACAAAGACTTAATGAGCTCAATACATGTTTTAACGGATTTATTTAGAAGAAGTTTTGAGCTACAGGTTGACGAACCGGCTGACAAGCCGGCTGTCTGAACAGAAGGGGTTGTCAACCGGACTTTGCTGGATGACAGACTGGTTGAGAGAGTGGACGACCTTCCGGTCGACCGGCCGGACGACCAGTAGTGTATTTCTGCAGATTTTCTGCTGATCAGTAAAATCTCAAACGGCTCTATTTTTCCTAAAATAGCTCTCCAACGGCACAGTAATTTACTAACGGCTAGTAGGTGATTGGATGGCTATATAAAGGCTTCAAGAACTCATTGATGAGTACGAATCCAAGCTACAACATTTCATATCATTCAAAAGAGCAAATTCTCCAAAGATCAAGTCCGAAATTCTCATTGTTCTTCCACTTTCATATTTTCTTGAGAGAAAAATTGTACAAGACGTGAGCGATATTTCTTCATACTTTCTCCACATTCTTGTAATCCCTAAGTGAGTGTTTGAGTCAAACACTTGAAAGCTTAGAAGACCAAATTCGGGTTTGAATTTGGGTGTGATTGTTTTCGAGAGGTTTTCGGAGAAAACTCTTGCGGTTGCACTAGCTCCTCGGGAAAGCTAGGGGATAAGGTCATTGTAAGCACCCGCAAGACTTACTACTTGTAATCTTTTTAAAGATTAGTGGAACCTTCAAATAGTTGCTTGAGGAGAAGTGGACTAGGCCGGCCGTGGACAAATCCGGGCCGAACCACTATAAACGGGTTCTATCTCTCTAACTCTCTCATTTACTTGCTTAATTATCTTGAATATATTGTTAGAGAATAATATTTTTTGGCAATTTTTATTTACAACCCTATTCACCCTTCCTCTAGGTTGTCTTTTTGGGTAACAGTTTAAATTCTGAATGACCCGTCATTAGACTTTGCCATGTAATTAATAGAGGCGGTGATATCTCTCCGTATTTGGGGAACATGAACAGTCCCACATGGCGGTTAAGTACCATTTCAAATGATACCTTTAAGTTAATTACCCAGCTGGCACGTCTTTTCAACTTACAATGGCAATTTAACCCACGTTTTTCATCCAACTGCCACGTTTCGTCATTCACCTCGGGATAACCTCCATAAAGCACGTCTATAGACCATCTCGGTCTATAAATCATGGATCCAAGTATAAACGTTATACTCATATATTTTTCTTTTACCAAGGCCGGCAACAGTTCCTCTTCCCTCTCATTCCTCAAATCACCTCTGCTCACACAAGCAACTTGCCAACGAGCTTCAGTGGGTCCTCATCGGGATCACAACGAGGTAAGAGGAGGATCACTGCTATCAGCGACCGGGTGAAGGGATGGCCCTTCGTCTTGAGAAGATGGAGGCTGCTATCAAGCTTGTGGTGGCCAACTGGGACACCATTGACTCCACTCCTCCAATCAATCCTGCGAGCATCAGAACCTCCATGGCTGGCACTTCTGGCCAGTGGAAGGAATGGCCTAAGGAATAGGCTTTTCTTTCTATGGGGTTACTCTGATGTAGGTTTTTTTTTTTATTTTCTTTTAGATCTCATTTGGGATCTTTTATTTTAGTGTTAGATCCTTATAGGGATCTTTTATTTTGTTGTTAGATCCTTATATGGATCTTTTCTTCTCTGTTTTGTTTTGTTATGTTCAAGTATGAACATAACCTTTTGTATGGCTGCCCTACACATGGGCTTTATATAATCGCTAGTAGCTTTAACTCATATTCTCCCACGTAGAAGGAAAATAATGTTTAAGGTACTTGCCATTGATAGTTCTCTCATGAACAACTCCTTCAATTGATTCTAAATGGTACGCTCCACCTCTTAAGACTTGCAAAACACGGAAAGGTCCTTCCCAATTTGGGGACCATTTTCCAAATCTACCTTTTTTCTTTTTCTTGTCAAGTGGAAGAATTGTTTTCCAAACTAAATCTCCAACAGCAAAAGACTTTTCTTTGACCCTTTTATTATAAGATCTTTCTAGTCTCTTTTTCTGGGCTCGAATTTGGTTCAAAGCATTTAATCTATTTTCTTCCAATCCATCAATGTCTAAATACATGGCCTCTTCGTACTGCAGGTTTGGATCATAATGACGTGCTATTCTTAATGATTGAACATTAATTTCGACTGGCAAGATTGCTGCATGTCCATAGACTAATTCATAAGGTGTTACCTTAGTACTGGTTCTTTGTGACGTTCTATATGCCCATAAAACTCGGGGCAAAAGATCGTGCCATTCTCTTGGATTATCATGGATTGTTTTGGATAGCGTATTCTTTATAATTTTATTGGTCGATTCGACTTGCCCGTTAGCCTGGGCATAGTATGGAGTAGAATTTAAAATTTGTATTCCATATTTTTGTGCGTACTGAATGATTTCTCGACCATTAAATACAGAAGCTTGATCGACTGTAATTGTTTCAGGAATTCCAAATCTGCACAAGATATACTCCTCAATGAAATCAATTATTTGTTTTTGTGAAACACCTTTTAAAGGTATTGCTTCTGTCCATTTTGTGAAATAATCAGTTGCTACAACCACAAATTGATGTTGTAAGGAGGATGCCGGATGAATTTCTCCTATCATATCGATTGCCCAACCTCTAAATGGCCAGGGTTTTACAATCGATTGTAATTGATGAGCAGGGATCCTCTGAATAGGTCCATGTTTTTGACACTGTTGACAACCTTTAGCATATCTAATGCAATCAGTCCTAATAGTTGGCCAATAATACCCATGTCTTTTTATTAACCATCTCATTTTGTCTCCAGCTTGATGAGCACCGCAGGTTCCTTCATGGATTTCTCCCATGATTTTCATCGATTGGGTCTTATCAACACAAAGTAATAACAGCCCATCAGATGTTCTTCTGTACAAATCATTTCCTAACAGAACGTAATTGACTGATCTGCATCTCACTGTCCTTTCTGTTTTTTCATTAGGATTCGATAAATAATTTTAATTGGATTCATCCACTCTTCAGAAAGGTCGATGACTAATATATCTATTTGTTTTTCCTCCTCTCTTTCCATTGAGAAAGGTAAAAATCTCTTTTGAATCCTAATTGTTCTTTCATTTTTCCCTTCAGGAATATTAACTCCTGAGGCCATTTGAGCCATTTGGTTGGCTTCTCCATTCTGGAGTCTCATTATATGGTGGAAACAAATTTCATCAAAGTCTTGAGTAAGATGTCTCACTCTGTTTAATTGCAATTTTAACAAGGGATGGTAACACTTGTACTGCTCCAGAATTTGCCGAATGATCAACTGTGAGTCTCCAGAGACTTTTAGATGACGTATATTTAAGTCTTTTGCAATTTCCAGACCTATGATCAAGGCTTCATATTCTGCTTGATTGTTTGTTAAAATTTTATTATCATCTAATTGGAAACAGAATTGGAACATTTCCCCTTTGGGCGAGGTAAGCACTATGCCTGCACCAACTCCATTATCTGTTTTTGAACCATCAAAAGATAAATTCCAATGCTTAATCTCAACTAGATGAATTTCGAAAGTGTCCTTTTCCAATGGAGAGTTTGGATGTTCGGTTAAGAAATTGGCCAAAGCTTGCCCTTTAACTGCCTTTTGAGGCACGTATTCGAAATCATACTCGACTAGGGCCAATATCCACTTCCCTTGCCTTCCTCTTAGGACAGGTCTTGTTAAGATATATTTTATTATATCTGTTTGGGAGATAATCTTTACTTTAGCAGGCAACAAATAATGTCTTAACTTTATAGCTGAAAAATACAATGTCAAGCAAATTTTTTCAATGTACGAGTATCTAGTTTCACACTCATTTAACCTTCTACTTAGGTAATAAATCGATTGTTCTCGGCCTTGCTCATCATCTTGAGCTAGAAAACTTGCAATCGATTGGTGTGCTGCTGAAATATACAACTTTAATGGCTTTCCATTCACTGGAGGAGCCAAAACAGGAGGCGTCACCAGTGACTGTTTTAATATATTAAAAGCCTTTTGATGTTCTTGTTCCCATCTGAATTCCTTTTCAGATTTTAATTTTAATAGTGGGGAAAAAGCCATTGTTTTCCCAGACAAATTGGCAATAAATCTTCGAAGGAAATTAATTTTTCCCAAGAATTGCTGAAGTTCTTCTTTATTAGTTGGGGGCTGTGCTTTTAAAATAACATCAGTCTTTTTTTATCAACTTCGATCCCTTTTTGATGTACTAGGAATCCCAAAAAATTTCCAGCCGTAACACCAAACGCACACTTTAGAGGATTCATTTTCAGATTATAACGCCTCATTCTTTCTAAAGTTCGTTCTAAGTGATACAAATGTTCATCAACCGAAGTTGATTTTACCACTACATCATCAATGTATACTTCCAAGAATTTATGGAGAAAATCATGAAAAATTAAATTCATGACCCTTTGATAGGTAGCTCCTGCATTCTTTAATCCAAAGGCCATAACTACCCATTCGAATGTTCCTATATATCCAGGACACCTGAATGCCGTTTTATGAGTGTCTTCTTCTGCTATATAAACCTGGTTATAACCAGCATTACCATCCATAAAGGACAACATTTGATAGCCTACGGTTGCA
Organism: Rhododendron simsii; assembly: GCA_014282245.1. NCBI lineage: Eukaryota > Viridiplantae > Streptophyta > Magnoliopsida > Ericales > Ericaceae > Rhododendron > Rhododendron simsii. The sequence continues at coordinate 47,603 of WJXA01000490.1, read as the reverse complement.
TCAACTAATAAATCAGCAACAGGCATTGGGTATTCATCTTTAGGTGACGCTGTATTGAGGTCTCTGAAATCGACACATACTCTCACTTTTCCATTCTTTTTCATAACTGGAACCACATTTGAAACCCATTCTGCATATTTAACTGGTCGAATGAATTTTGCTTCGAATAGTCGTTCCATCTCTTTTTTAACTTGGGGAAGAACATCATCTTTCATTCTTCTAGGTGCCTGTTTGAACGGTACGTAATTTTCTTTTATGGGAATCCTGTGTTCAACCAATGATCTATCCAAACCTGGCATTTCATCATAACTCCAAGCAAAACAATCTTTAAACTTGCACAATAAATACTTAAACTTTTCCTTTATTTCATCAGGCAAAGTAGCATTCACATATGTAATTTTAGGATCTTCTTGAGTCCCTAAATTTACTTCTTTGTAGGATCCTTAACCTGGGCCCTATCATCATCTAACTTAGCTGGTGCGGGTTTCAAATCCGCTAGTCCTAAGTCCTTCATCGTTAACGGGCTATCATCAAAAACACATTCAGCCCAATTACAAGAAATAGGCTCACATGCCTGCAACTTCTTATCAACTAAAAAGGAAAATAACCTCTTGAAAGTGGCTTTAACAGTAGCCAACTCTTCACTTCCTGCATCTAAAAAGTTTCTAAACATTAAAAACTTGAGATTTACTACCAACAGGCCTTGCAATAACATTAGGCCTGACAAAATCTTTGCTCAACTCCCGAAAACCCTCCTTTATATAAGTAAGGAATTGACTTTCAGTTACACCAATCCCATTGGACTTCACTTCTGCATCTTCTATCTTCATTGGCCAGAGGTGTTCTTTGTAGAGATCTGCCTCAACGTTGTTAGTTTCTGCTTGGAAAGGATGCTGGTCTGCCCAAAAGACCTCCATTCCTCCTGTCTCTTCCCGCTTCAAAAAGATCAAGGCCTGGTGCAGAGAAGATGGCACACATCCATTTATATGAATCCAATCTCTTCCTAACAGGGCATTATAATTGGACGATGAATCGACTACGAAAAATGTAGCATTCATTTTTCTCTTCCCAATCTGCAATTGTAAGGATATGACTCCTTTAGCAGGGGAACATCCTCCAGCAAAATTTCCAACAGTGACCTCTGTTGGAATTAGGTCATCATTGGTTTTGTTTAACACCTTCATCATTCGTGAGGGTAGGATATTGACCACTGCTCCATTATCGACCAACACTTTTGAGATAGGTTGGCCATTCATATGGATTTTAACATACAAGGGTTTCAAATGCCTGATTGAAGCATCATCAGGGGGTCTAAGAACTACCACTTCTGTTCCCTTCTCATCTGTTTCAACATTAATTAACTGTGATTGAGTTTCTTCTTCTTTTTCAACTATTTTAACAGTCGATTGTGTTTTATCCTCTACGTCACCTGCCAATTCCATAGGCTGGTCTGGCTTTGCCTTAAAATGTTTTGGCAAGACTAAAATCATATGACACTGATAATTGATAGGTACTGACCCGAATTGGATTGCGGCCAAACTTTCTCCAAATGTTGCTGATTTCTGTGGAGATGGAGTAGTATCTTTGATTAGATCTTCTTGCTCCGATTCTTCATTGAGGAGATCATCATCATCTGCTTCCATGAGCTTCTGAAATTCCTCCATCTTTTTCTTCAAACTTTGTTTTAGTTCCTTTCTCCCTTTGGGTAGGACAATCGATTTCGAAGAGGCTGTAGTAGTATCTTGTACTTCATGTTCGGAAACATTCTGCTTTTGACCACTAGTTCCCTCTTGACCTCGAGTCCATACCATGTTTGGAACCTTATGTGGTTCCACTTTTTCCTTATGCTCAAAGACGTGATCCCATGGATCATTATACATTCTGGCTGCAAACTTCCTCTGCAGCCTTCTCTTCTGTGAAGTAGACACCTTCGTATACCACCCTTCTGCTGGAAATTTTGGGTGACTAAGCGTTTTCCAATTCTCATGGTCATTATTTGGAGGCATTACCATTCTGGGCTGGTGCCCCCCGTATCCAAGGACCTCTGCCTCGTGGCCCCATACCTCTCCTAGAACCAGCACCTCTGTAATTTGAGTATCTCCCTCGACTAGGAAATTGATATCCCACTGCTTCCAATTCCTGACTGAAGGGTACTCCGGGCCTTGCAGGCACCACTGGATGTCCTCGGAATAGAAATGGTCCATCATCTGGTCCATAACAATGTTCTGACTCTATTCTATTAAAGAGTCTAGGATCAATTCCCTCATAAATCAGCTTCGCTCCAACATAAATCTGGAGATCGTTTCCACCCATAGTGTTGAATCGAAGTCCTGATTTAGAGAATGCACATTTCTGTTCCTTTTCAGCTATGATTGCTTCCCCGTATTTAATTTCTCGTCCAGATCGAATACAAAGATAATCATTGGGGAATCTTAATGATTGAGACTTTGCTGACTCTTCATCAGTCTCCATTCGGTCTCCTTCTCCTTGCTTTTGCCGCTCAACGGTCGATCCCAACCTTTTAGCTAGGTTGGCATTTACCATGTTGATCTCCACTTTTGGAAAAGGGTCGGACTCAATGCTCATTTTATCTTTGTCTCCTTTAGCATACTGCAGCAATCCCTTTTGAATCAGATCCTGCACGCAATTACGAAATGTGACACAATTGTTAGTGTTATGCCTAAACGAATTATGCCATTTACAATATTCTTTTCCTTTCTTTTCTTTGTCAGAAGGAAGAATGTGTCCAGGACTTAAAACGATAAACTTTTGTTTAAGTAGTTCATCAAATATCTGGTCGGTTTGTGTCAAATCGAATGAATATTGCCTATAATTAGCTTGCCCCCCACGTCGATTGGGTTGGGATGAAGGCATATTCATTGGTTTCTCTGTCTTTACAAGAGTATCACAAATAATAGGAGTTTTGCCAATAACTTGTGCGACGTCAATTTCCATGTCACCTTCTACATCTCGGTAATATGTACCTAAAGATGAATTTTTTAACTGTTCTTCCTCCTGAAGAATGGCTTCGAATTGCGAGGCTCTTTTTGAGAGTTCAAATAAGTCTTTGAAATTAGACCCATTAAACTGTTTCTTAAAGTTGAACTCAAGGCCATCTTGTGCTATTCGTACAATCTCAGTTTCAGGGACATTACAGTGGCATTGATTTCTCAACCTTTTAAATCTGGTCAAGAATTGCTCTGCTGTTTCAGTCGACTTCTGTTTCAATTTAGCTAAGTCAGCAATTGAAACTTCTGGTTCATGTCTAAAATATTGAGCATGAAATTGCTCTTCCATGTCTTGCCAAGTATGAATAGAATTAGCAGGCAAACTGATAAACCACGTGAATGCCGTTTTTGTCAATGAATGAGGAAATAATTTCAACTTAAGAACGTCATCCATTCCTAGTTCACCTAACTGAAGGCAGAATCTGCCCACGTGTTCTATGGTTGATTGATTTTCAACACCACTGAAGAGTGACAATTCAGGGAGTTTGTAACCCCTTGGCAATGGAACATTGTCTACCCATTGTGGGTAGGGTTTCCTAAACATGGGTTTTTCTAACCGACGCAACCCTGGATCGTACATATCTTGAATGATTTCTGTAATCTGTGCTCTATTAATACCCATAGGGTCCTGCACTCTATTATCATTCAACGGTTCCATGGCTCTATAAACATTTGGAGCATTTCGTGTGACACATGGTTGCGTGAAAGGAAAATTCTGATTATTACCAACACTTGGTTGTACATATGAGCTATTACCGTTGCCATTGCTTGGCAAGGCTTGTGTGACATAGTGTGCGTATGGACCGTTATTTGAGACATTCTGTGCGGCATGCTGATCATTATTTAGAACATGGGTTCTTGTGAACCCGTGTTGGATAGTCTGACCACTATTCGAATAACCATTTTGTCCATAACCACTACTATTCCCAACTTCGTAAGCAGACGAGATATTTTGATAAAAGCTAGTTGGCCTAACCGTAGGTCTAAATGTATTTGATTCCATGACTGGCCGACCATGTACATATACACTCGATTCAAAAGCAGGATTAGAATATACCTGTGGAGGAGCCTGTTTAGGCATATCACTATAACGCACTTGTTCATGAACTACTCCATTTGCATCAACATCTATGGTAGATGGAGGGGTGACCACTCTTCTCATTAGAGTGATTAATTCTTGTGCTGCTTCGTCTTCCGGATTAGACAAAACTTGTGCTAACTGTCTAGATAGACTTTGCACATCGACTAATATTCCTGAGCCATTTCCTTGGCTATTTTCTGACATCCTTGGGACAGGATGCTCTTCGGTTTGAAACTCCAAGCCTTCGTTCTGAGGCTCTGTAGGACGGTCGCTTTGCTTCGTTGTAGTTGGGGCCATCACTTCCAAATTAGTAAGATGCCCTTCCTCTAGCGCCAATTCTTGTTTGTCTATTTTTGTGGATAGTCGACGATCGACTAAGAAATCGTAGTGTGTGCTGGAAATGTGGTGTTTGTGGTGGTGGAGTTTGGTTCCTTGCCGTGTTTCAGGACTTCTCTGGAAGCAAACTTAATGAAATGAATGGAGATGAAAGAAGAATAACAAAATGGACTTTATTATTCCTCGAAGTAGAAGTCAGTCGACTGTGAGAACACAATCGATTGGACGGTTAAGTTACAAGCTACTCCTAGAGCGAGAAAAGTAAAGTACAGATAAAAAGTAGAAGCCTTTGGGCGATTGAGTGGGGGTTTCAAATCGTCAACAACTTTAGTATTTATAGGCTACCACTTCGACTTGAATTTCAAACTGAGCAGAGTTCCCTCTCTAAATTTGAATCAAGCGGTTGTTGTATTTCCCTCTTCTCATCCATGATCTCTGAGCAGACGGTTACTTCACACGATCTCATGTTGTATTAGAAACTGATCCGAACACACGTTCTCTGGACAGATTGTGTTTGATTTCAACTTCCTTCATCAACCACTGCACGTGTTGCTCATTTGTAACTTGTTCGTGGACACATGTCCTGCATTAAAAAAACTCTAACCGTCGACCAGTCCATTTGATTCTGTAATTAATTAGGTGTGATCAACACGTGTCCCAACTTAGTCTAGTCGATTCACGTTGACAAATTTGTGGTGTAAACAAAAGGCTAAGGAGCTAGAGTGGATCAAATTTATGCTTATTTGAGTTGCCACTTGATTTAAAAACTAGAGTAACAAAGATAAAGGTTGTTGATAAAACGTGGTAATCCAAAAGATTATGGTGATCACTTATAAGAGTTAGATCCAAACCCTCAGCTTTGGTAGGTTGGAAAAATCAGGAAAATGTTGCTCCATCCCCGTAGAGACTCGTGTTTAATTTTATTTATTGAATAGGTTAACACTGCGATTATGTGAAAATTATGTATTCTTCACTTAATTTTATGAGCCTAGCATTTTTCTCTTTTTAACTTTTGTACATATGTGCGAATATACACATGTAAAGGTATTTGATCGACTGTGCCCGAATTTGTTGTGTATTGACCGAGTGTCGTGGGACCATCTCGTGTTGTGTAATGGGTTAGAAACATTAAGAGTTAGTTCTTTATCAAATCGTTAAGCATTGGATTCTTTGTGCAAGGACTTGTAAAATGCACGTAAGTAGAATAGTATCTTGAAACTTGAGGGAGTAGAGTGTAATTTCTACCCTTTAAAACCCATACTGGACCAGAAGCAGCCGATCCCCTTTTTGTTCTTTTGCTTCTAGCGTACTCTCTCTCTCTCAACCTTAACCATCGGCCTTCTTCTCCAAAATGGAAGACTAATGCTATGTTTGGTTTGGTTTATGAAATTTTTTTAAAAAAATAATAGGGATAATAAGTGGAGAAAGATAGAGAGAGAAATAAGAGAATTTAAAGGGAATCTAGGAGATATTTTTTAAAAAATTCTTTTTGAATTGTAAAGAGCACAAAGCACAAGACATGGAAATTAAATCTCGGTAAAATGAAAGTGGAAAGATTGATCTACGTGAGGAGAGCTTTGTTTTGATCTCAAGAAAGTGTCCCCTTTATAACTTCAGGACTCTTGGCAAATTGGAGTGTTTTTTTTTTTTTCTCTCAAGGTAGGGTTTTGTACTAGTTACGATTTAACAATGCAAGTAGTGTGTCTGGAATAAACTTATTTCTTTTTATATTTGAGTAGTATGTTGATCTATGGAAAAGAAAGCCCTAATTTGAGCAATACGGTGTAAACTTGGAAATGTTACTTGTGGACTGAAATTGATGGAACTAATGTTTGATTGGGTGTACTAGAAACATTATACTTCAAAATATTTGTGAGTCCTAAAATTGGGGTTATGTTTATTCTAGCTAATAATGAGTAGGTGTGGTCTATGAGTTCAACCTTCCCTAGCCTTATGTGGTAGTCTTTCCGTTACTAAACCTAGATTCTTCGGGAGACCGGAAACACTTGAGTTAGACCAGAATACTAGTAGGTTGGTACTGTGGGAGATAATACTAGTTTTGGGTACATTGATGAATTGTTTGTATTTTGTGAAGAGCACATCCATGTTTTGTATATTGATATGGACTTATCTCTTCTTAACATAATTGATAAATTGTTGAAGAGTGGGGTTGATAAAGTATAAACATCTGTATATCTATAGTTAGTGCTTCTTGAATTTGAAAATAAGGGTTAAGATTAATGTTGATTCTAGTCGTTTGTACTCATTGCAATTGGTTTGGGAATTGATGTTTGATATTTGGGCTGGTGAGCCATGTATTGGAGGTTGGTTTGGCCATTTTATACTTGATGTGTAGCCGGAAACATTTGAATAATGAATTTATGTTTGTGCATTGAAGATACAATGATACAAAGAGGTTTTGGGGTTACTGATTGAAATGGGATATGTGAACACTCAGCACGAAATCAAGACAGCAGGTAGGCCGACCGACGGATGAGGTGCTAGGTAGTGGGTATCGGGATCCCTAAATAGACCCAGTAGAAGTTGTAAGGTCCAGTTTTTATTTGGCAAATCCCATGACAAAAATACATTGATTTGTTTCCCTTTTATCGCGTTGTAATTTATTTATTGGAGTGTCTGTTTAGGAAGTGGAAGGAAATAAAAAATATTATGTATTTGAGTGTGGTAGAGACTGTTTAGGAAATTGGGACGAAATAAAATCAATTTCATGAAAAGGAAAAATTGTCAAGGCAATATGGGATGGTGAAATCACGAGTGTATGGCAAGATGGAAATGGAAGGAATCAAGGGAATTGTATCAAGAGATTTCGTGCATGTGCTTGAAAGGAAAAAGGAAATGAAGAAATCACGTGTGCGGCAATATGGAAGTGTTTTTCTGTCACAGTGCTTGAGCAACTCAAAGACAGGTTATATACAGTGCTCGAGCAATCTTCCAGTTTTTCCAACGTCTATTTATATGCACATCTTTTGGAATTTCGGGTACCGGATGGATGAGTACAACTCCTCCCTTGCTCCAAAACTGAGAAATACCCAATGGAGATTTTAGTTTGTCTCTTGGAGTAAACATATGATTCGTTGATCATCAGACTTTCAGAATAACTCCAAGAGTTCTTTTCAAACTCTGATTCTATTGAGTGATTTATCCTTCCGGTGGATTCTGGAAGTATCTCGGAAGGCTTGAGTGATTCAAGGCAGCGGCGGTCAAGCACTGGGTGCGGTGAACGAGCGATTCGGCAATCAACCTTGGTCAACCGAGAGCGATTCTAGGTTGTAAGTATAGGTTTTGTTTGTAACCGTGCAATGAGTTATAGTGCATGATTTCCTTCCCGTGGTTTTTTCCCGTTTAGGGTTTTCCACGTATATCCTGGCGTTCTTTATTTGTTTGCTTTCCATTGGTGAGATTGATTTAATTTTCAGTTGGTGGGTTAATTAATTAAAGAGATAAAAACATAGCAAATCTATATACCTAGGCGATCTAGGATTTTTCAGAAGTAATCGTTCATAATATATATTCTAGACCTACCAACAGGTGAGGTGTTAGGTAGGGGGTATTGGGACCCCAAAATAGACTTGACAAAAGCAATTGCCCGTAATATATATTATAGACTTACCAACGGGTGAGGTGCTAGGCAAGGGGTAACGGGATCCCAAAACTTACGTAGTAAGAGCATTCGCTCATGAAACTTAATGACGAAACAAAAATGAGATACGAAAACTTGATAAAAGAGACATGATTAAAGGAAAAGGGAGATTTTGAAGGAATGATGTGTATATGTATATGTATGTGTGAGTTCTTTGGTTTCATCATTTTAAACTTGGTTATGTTTATTATGAATGGTGTCGAGCGAGTATAAATATTGGGTTTAGTAGAATAGGTTAAAAGGGTACAAACATCCATTTTATAGTAAAGCACGTTTACTTTCATATTTTAGTTCCTAGTAGCTCCAACCTCACAAGTTTGAAAGACAAGAACAAGCTTTTATGGACACGGCGGTAAAGCTAACGTTGGTGTTTAGACGAATTGATCTAGATATTGTGTTGTTAGGAACATGTATATTTTTGACTTTGGTCTTTTAATGATAAACGTTAGATACTACTTTAGAAGTATTTTGCATTATCTTTTTGGTAAATGGAAAGAAAAACTTGTATTTCTTATTTTTGCATTTGAATTTAGTAAGTACTTATGTTTAGTTTTGATGCCTTGGTGGCTAATCGAAAAATTCAAAGGATTTGAAAGTGGTCCACATTTGTCTATTCTTTAATAGTGGTTAGACTTACAATTCAATACATAATGGAAAAATGGAAAATCTTTTCTTATTGGTGAATATCATTTTTTTAAACTTAATTCATAGTTAATCACACTTTAGAATCATTTTTTCAAAATATATAAAATTTGGGGCGTGACAATCCCTTTTATCAAATTCATACCAAATTAAGCCAATATATGAAGTACATAGTATAACTCCGGGACACCACATCAATTGTGAGAGTTCACGAGACAATCAAGCCTAACAACTCAACCAATTCAAAAAATAAGTCCATTATAAGATAGAAACAAACAAAGAAAGAAAAGCCCGAGAAGAACATCCACACGCAGGTTAGGAGACTTGAATTTCTGACTTCCTAGTGAGATGCAAGAGTTCTGGTCAACTGAGCTAGCTCCAGTTGGTTACCCTTTTATCTAATTGATGAGTACCAAATTAAGGGAGAATCAACCAACATCAATTCCTTTACCAAATTTTCAACGGTACCATTTCATAAATTCTAAATGTCTTTTATGTCTTCCTCACCTTAAATTCAATGATAATCTATATTATAAAACAGAGTAGAAAATGTTTGACATACATTAACATCGAAACCCACATTATTTTTAAATAAAGACAAAATAAGCCAATATGCTGCTTCTTTTCGTCTTTATTTAAAGAATTTGGGTTTCGATGTTAATTCTTTACTTTTTAAATTTTTCTTGTCATGATTAAGCAATAATTCATAAAAAATTGACAAAAAACTAACAAATACGCAAAAAACTATGAAGGACAAAAAAAGGGTATTGATTTTGCCACTCCCCTTTTTTCTTACAACACTTTCCTTCTCACAAAACAAATCACCTAATGAAGGTACAAAGGGGAGTGCTGTAAGAGAAAATGAGAGTGGAAAAATCACATGCCAAAATAATCCATTTGGATTATTTGCCAAAATAGATCAAATCATATACAACACCACAAAAATTCATATATAAACAAGCATAAAATCTGATATATTGGGCCACAAAAATTCTTTAAAGTTAAGTCACAAAATTTGAAGGGATGTATAGTACACACTTTCGTAAGATGAGCCACAAAAACTCATAAAAATCAACCACTAAATTCGTATGTGGTAAGAGTCATTTCCGACTGTTTAATTGCGGTTAATTAGCCAATGGGAAGGGAAAATCGGAGATTTGGTGATTGTGGTTAATCAGCTATTTTTATTAGTTGAAACTCAACCAGGGATTGTGTGATTGCCGTTAATTAGCTATTTTTGGTCCGTGGGAAAGGATAAACAAGGGATTGTGTGATTATGGTTTTAGTTAGCCACTTTCGGGAAACGAGAAGCAGAGGATTTTGTGGAGAAACATGGGATTCTGTGATTGCGGTTAATTAGCTTGTAGAGCAATATTTAACCAATGAGAGAAACTTATTCATGGCCATCAGCTTCTTCCGATATTCTTGTTGGAGATGACGTTTATCGAGAAATCGGGAGAGAGAGAGAGAGAGAGATTATTAAGAGAAGAGAGAGAGAGAGAGAGAGAGAGAGAGAGAGAGAGAGAGAGAGATGAGTCAGATGGCCTATAAAACCAGCAGGAGGAAAGGAAAAATGAGGCATCGGAGGTTTTATATCTATTCCCCTGTTTGTTTGTGTGATGGGGAAAGGCATAAAAGTCTCTCTCTTCCCTTCTTTTATCCTTAAGTTCCAAACAAATCCCATCGCTACCTCCGAAACTTAATAGTGAAACCATAAAAACAGGGGATTTTCTTAACCCTCCTCCCGAGACGAAAAAAAAATGGCGCGCGCGTGTTGCTGGGGCAAGTGTAACTGCTTCGTTGTCGCGATGACGGTGCTTTACTGCGTTTTTTGGGTTGGTGATCTCCTCTTCGGCCTAGCTCTCAAAGCTTCCCAACTTTCGGATTTGGAGATCAGGGTAATTGGATCCCTGTCTCTCTTCTTTGGCGTGGGTTTAATCGTTTTGTACTTTGTCGCGTTGTGCAAAAATCGGGATGGAGCCCTGGCAAACCCACAACGACTAGATTCCTTTGGCGCGTGTAATGGACAAGGACCATTACACAAGGGCCTAGAGCGAGGGCTCTAGGTTGCGCTTTACTATGTCATTCAGCTCTAAGTTTCGGCATTTATACTTGTAATATCCCTGTGATAACGGTTTCACAATGAAATATAAAGTCCTATTCTCACTAACTTTTAGTATTTTTCGTTCCGGTATTTTTCTTCATCTTTCTGATTTTTTTATTTTATTTTATAAGATTCATGTTAAATTTTCATGTTTAATCATTTGAGAGACTTCGGTTAGTGAACTCCGTGTTCTCATAAATGAATCAACCCTTACTGAGGGGGGATAGGACCGAGTCCGATTTTGTTCACTGAGGGTCAACATTACCCTCTTGTCTCTAATTACTAGGTCCCACCAATTTAATTTTGGTAGCATTAATGCCTAAAATGAACGGCAAATCCCAAAAGAAAGATTTTAAATGTTTGATCTACAAAGGAAACTTGTGGGAGGATTTTTTCCACTGTTACACGAGAAAATAAGGGAATCGATAATGTCAAAACCATTTTTGTTCCTTTGGAAAACTCAATGTTTATCTTTCATGGCATGACTTAATTGCCCTCCACTCAATGTTTTTGCTTTACGAAAATGCCCTTGAAATCCCTTGGGAGTATTTTAACATTCTTTTGGCATTCCACCACCAGGGCTTCAACTTTTTTTCCCGAGAATATCAGAGCTTTAACTTGAGAGAGGGGAGGCTGCATGCAACTAATTTTAGTTCCAGGATTTCAGGCAAAATTTAGGAGCGTGACAAGCAAAATTATGATCCCAAATGAAAACAACCCATATAAGTTCAAAGCAAAGCTACCCATGTCTTCAATTCCTCCACACTTATGATCATATCCTCCAAGTTTAAATACTCCTGTATTATACAGACCAAGCAAAGACAATTAGCAAGTTCACCCAAATTGAAAAAAGATAAAGTCTAACAAACACGAGCTAATTTTAGAAGAGCCTTCATCGTCAAGAATTAAACATTTTCCAAAAAGTTCAAATTTGCGATTAACAAATGATTATGCACTCTTTGCACAAAAATTCCATTATGCATATCGCTTAGAAGAAACACCTTCCTCACCACTATCTGAAAATTAAAAAGAAAAGTGATGAAACAGAGTATCAAAATTAGGACAAAAAAAAATAATAAACTTGGTTTAGATTGTCTACTTTAGTCTCCACACAAAAACTCCATTACGCATATCTTGGACTGACTTGAAAGTGAAACCTTTTATCACTACCTGAAAATAAAAAAGAGAAGTCATAAAATAGAGTTCTGGTATTCTCGAAAAAAAAGGGGGGTGTTGTGGAGCTCAAGTTGAAGCTCAGGCATTCTTGTAAAAAGAAGTTAAAAGCTCTGATGATGGAATGCCAAAACAACGTTAAAATACTTCTAAGGGATTTCAAGGGGCGTTTCGTAAAGCAAGTAGTGTAGTGGATGATATTTAAGTTATGCAATGAAAGGTAAGTATTGAGTTTTAGTAGGAAAAAAAAAATGGTTTTGGCAAGTTACAAAAAAGAGTTTTTGGCATTATCAGCTCCCGGAAATAATTGTTGTGGAACTCGACTTGCAGCTTCCACGTGCCTTGGTGTAATCAAGATGCCAATGGTTAGTGCTAATTGGTTTGCAACAAATGGGAAGTATCCCCATTTCAGGAAAAAAAAAACCACGGCAATAAATAAAAGGAAAAGAAGATGATGCGTGGAAGTTGTTAAAAACAGAGTTTATTCCCTTCTCGAACTACACATGGTCAATTGGTTGCCAAAACTATCCACTGAATCAAGGAAAAGAATCAGAACTGGGTTGGTCATTCACTGAGGAGCATCAGCCCAATGCCATCTGTAGTAGCAGAATTTTTCTCCATAAGTTTCCTTTGGGAAAAGGTCACAAAGTTGATGTAATCCATTCGAGATTAAATTCTTTTCACCTGAGGTCACCACGGCAATTAGTGAGCTTCATTGTGAATTTGTTACATTAATTTGAACTGTTCATTTTGCAGAACTTGCAGAATAGTATACCCATGTAAAAAATTAGTTTCATCGGCCATCGATAGGTATATTAAAAATTAAATTTTGATTTGTAAAATGGACAGTATGATTCTTTGAAGATAACTTGTCCATGACCATCTATTTTATAAACCAAAATTTAATTTTTGATACACCTATCGATTTTCAATCAAGCTGATTTTTTGGATGGATAAATTACACTGTGGGTTCTACTAGATGAACGGTTCAGATCTCTACAACGAACGCACAATGAGGCCCACATTAATATGTGAGGTGGAAAGAATTTAATCTCAATTCAATATTGTGTTTCAATTTCATGCTTTTGAGGATAAACGAGAGGATTAACAAATAGAAAAAGTCTACTTTTTGAATCGAAAGCCCATTTCATTAACAGCCAAAATAGGCTAAAAACAGCGAATCCATCCTAGAACAGAGATAGAGAGCCTACAGTAGACCATCACCGAAAGAAAATACTAAGCACAGGTGACCCAGGGGCAGCGATAAAAACCGCGAAAAACTAGTGACTAGACCTGTGCACGACTCACTGCCACAAAGGGTCGGGACACGAGGGGCCAGCCATCTAACCACTAGCCGCCTCGGCCTGAAAAAAGAACCCTATTAGAGATAAACTATACAATTCGATGGAAACAGGAGTAATAAACAAACAAGAAAGACAAATATGACCACCATGGATGGAATCCACAAGCACGCCGGCCGCTTCCAACTGAGAGGAACCACCTGGAATCGACTGGATCTCGAATTGAAGGGATGGAGAAACATCTCCGGCAAGCCTACGCTGGCATGACAGGCTCCGGACACGGAGATCGAAGTACGAATTTCGGGCAGGATCTCTGATCACCGGCCACACGGCGCCGATGGCCGAGAAAACTCCTTTGCCGATTACTCCCTCTGCTGACAACGAAACATGGCCTAGGGGCACGCCCCAGAGCCTTATTGAGTCACCACCAACTCCCACTCCAACTGCCGCAGCAGCACCAAGCATTCGGATTAAGCACTGAACACCGATTCTATCTAGCCACCGCACAGCGCCACTCCAGCAAAACGAGAAACAGCAGCAAACAGCACAAAAACCTTATTTACCCACCAACACCACCCATCGGATCAGGGGAAACCCGATCGGTATGAATCCGGACTTGAGATTTTTTGCGTAAAGTAGGGCCATCCTAGACATGTGATATTAATACTCTACGTCAAGAATATATAAGAAATTTCAAGTAAAAATGAGAGAATAATACTATGTGTTTTCCTTAATTTTCTTGTGTTTAATTTGGTCACAAAGTGATTTTCCGATTTATTTACCAAAAATATGTTGACAACCGTGCACAAAAAATATGCATATGCCCATGCTCTAAAACTAATATGCACCACACGATCATAAATTATATCCTTGTATCTTTTTTTGCTGATAAAAAAAAGACATACACCAAATAAACGTGTAACATTTCCTTGGTACACATACTATAATTTTACCGAAGGTACAAACTTGTCATACATATCATGCTCGTGACTAAAGGACTACACAGTCTGTTGTCTTCCCTGGTTGTTCTCATTGTTTGCTCCAAAAGTAAAATTAAAGCAACCAATCCAGATGACGAGTGCGATGAACATAAAGAAAAGTATAGTGTTCCATCCATGGACGTAGTTAATCAGGTAGGCAGCCTTGCAAGTGTTGCAGTTGTAACACAATTTGTCGTCGTCGTTGCTCCACATCATGCAATTGTTATCTTGGTAATATTCTCCTGATTTCGGGACAATCCAAGTCTTATTCATTTCTCGATAACCGCAATAGGTAGGAGGAGAACAGCAACCTCCCTGCAAATTGAGGGAACAAATGCAAACACATTGGGAAGAAGATTAAATTAATGTGGTAGAATGTATTTTCGGGTTGATCTAAACATTCACACTAATGATTGAGGCATTGAGTTGGGCTCTAAAAAAGCATACGTTGCATATAAACATTCACACTAATGATTCTTCTCTTTTTCAAAGTATTAAGAAGTTTCCAGCAACTGCAGCCTCATTGCCTTTTGATTTCTGCTTCCTTGCTCAATCAGTCCATGTTTGCAGTATATCTTTATGCGATCACAGCATGATTCATCATGCATATGCTTTGGCCAAATTTGCAGGATCTTCCAAGATCCATTAAGAAGCTGAAGTTCTCAATGGTTCTTTTTGAGTAAAAAAAGAATAAACTCACAGAGAAATTTGCTAACATTCTTTTGAAGAAAATTGTGGCAAGTACGTTTACACAGGTCTTTTTGAGCATGTGTTTTAGGCTAATGTATTTACAAATCACCTGAATTGATGAGTGTTCGTTACATAGAATTGAGTGTTCAAATAAAGCCTAAAAATTAAATTTCTTATTGTAACTTGTCGTTTTAGGGTGTTCACATCAACACATGGAGCCGCCAGTGACCTTGACCCTTGACACAACTGGACTTGGATATGCAGACATGCATCATTAACAAAAGTATCTTCAAACAGAGCAAAAAAAAGAGATCGACACAACAGAGAATGCATGTTTCTCCATGCCTAAATCTAGCAGAACTCGCATCATAAGCTTTAGTTTGGGCAAAAGTTCGCAATCCAAGGGCGTTTTTGTTTTTTTTCGATATCCGGAGTATTTATGAAGAATTGGCATCAGGACAACAATAATTTTGTGTTTTTGGTTTGTTTGTTATGTTATTATTTTGTTATTTTCAAAATCAAGAGGCTGAGGGGTATGTTGAATTTCGCGAGAAAGCAGTACTAGGAGAGTCTTTACTAACTCTTCGCATCTCTTTCAATGTATTTATGTTCCTATTGCACTGATTTTGTTACGTTTGTGATATATAAAATTTCTTTTGCCAATAAAAAAATAAAGAGGAAGAGGGATGGAAGGAACCTGCAGGAATAGTTCATTTTTGCCGCCAGGCTTTTCACAAATCTTTTCCCGAATCATATACCTCTGAAAACCACCCCAATCAATGTCATTCAGAATAAAGTTTTTGGCCCATCGCGGATATTCCTCAAGTTGGTAATACGCCCCGCTAGATTCGATGGCCACTGTTCCCGCAAGGATTAGCACTACGGTAATGACCAACGTTGTGATGCATATTACTTGGAGGGGCTTCACTCTCGATACAATAGCAATTGAACCCAGGAGGAACAGAACGAAAGCGAAGATTGTGAAACCCAATTCCGTTTCCAAATGCGGATGGGTGCCGTCTGAATTGCCACGAATGAAAAGAATGATGGTTTTGGCAAGGTAGTATCCTGAAAAGAAGACGGGAATGGTACTTGCGACTGCAACCAATGTGAAAAGAACGCGGCTTCTTGTTGCCCGGAGAAATTTCTCTAGCCATAATTGTTTGAATTGCTTCTCTCTTAATTAGCTAGATTTTCGAAAGGGATGAAGGTGAGGAATTAAGACATTGGAATGGAGGGTTTAAAATGAATTCAAGTATGCTAAATCCAGGAGAAATGTCGAAACTTAGCTATAGCCAGTTGTTAGACGTTGACCCCGAAGTTAGCCTAACAATATTGGTCAATTTGATCCTAATTAAGGTTAGCACAAGCCAGTTGTTACAGCTTGACCCCCTAATTTGGGACAAGCTGCTGGTTATTCGCTAGCGGTTCTTAAAAAATCTTCTCCTTCAGATTTTTTTAACAGCGAAAAGACAGTATTTTATTAATATTTGAACAATAAGTACAATGAGTAGAAAGCATTACAACGAGTAGAAAGCATCATAAACCGGGATAAACCAGGATGACACCCAATTCCAAATCACTTGACAATCATACGCGACATGTTGCTCCAAGAATTATGACCGCCCTTCACACATGGTGCGGAATGTCAAGATTCATACTTGTTTTCATTCAACAAAGGGAGAGGTTTATGTTTTAGAAGAATGATTCGAAGTCACCATCAGACATAGAATTTAGGTGTGAGTACGTGATCCAATAAATTATCTACAGAATAATTCAAGTGTTTTTCAAAGTAAAATATTTTCTCGATACTAGCTATTGACTCGGTTTTAAAGGTGCGGATACAAGAATCTGGTTTAGAAGTGTTTTGGTTGGTCTAGGAAAAAAGAACACGAGTTTGGAGATTTATGCGGAGAAGGTGTAAGGCACCCACATTGTCCTTTCAATACTCGATTGTTTAATTAACATTTCTAAGAAATCTATTGTATTCGGCCATCACAGTGAGTTGGCTCATTTTATTTATGACCGGGGCTTTTTTCAGGACTGGTAACTACGAATCTCATTTAATTTTTCAATAAAAAGTCAGGTTGTTATTAGTTCGCATGGATGATTTTTACGATCGAAAGTCTTGTTTATGAATTTTGAAAAAGTGTGATCAAGCTTTGTCAAAATAAAAATGACCGAGTCTGGCACGACTGCTTATGTATCTCCAATATACATATGAAGGAATCAGGTCAGAAGTAGTTCGAACTTGTTAGGGGGTTAGAAAAGGGTGCCCTTGAGGCATTTTTAAGTTTGAAATAATATCAAGCATCCGCCAGAAAAAGTATTCTCCTAGGGAAGTTTCGAAAAGTTCGACAGAAGTGGTGACGGAGCCTGTGTAAAGGTTGCCTACTTATCTCTGGGCGAACAAGATTAAGTCGGACGTAATTCCTAGCTATGACTCGGGTTTATAGCTCTCCGTTGACGAGGTTTGCAAGAGTTATGTGAAAGGTCTAAGTTTATTTTTCTAGGGGTTTTCCGACCAAAATCGAGCACCATAACGGGATGCCATTATCTGCTTGACCCGAAATGGGCTAAGCTACAAGTCTCATGCCTTGAAACTATGCAAGAATTAAGTACTTCTTGTTATATAACCAAAAATAAGGAAAAAGATCTAGTGGTGGTGGGTCTAATATAATTTGGGAATGGATAATTTTTTACATATAATAATTATATTTTTTTAAAATTCTTGTTGTGGCAGCCACCGCCACTTGTCCCCTTTAGCTCCATTAGGATAAACTCTCATGCACAACAGTAATCACCCCGGTTAAATAATTTTCAAAAACAAACATATCCCATCCCTTTCTAACATTTTTATTTATCTTATATGTTGGAAAACAGAAGATGAAGAGACGAAAAAAGGGTACATAGTAATTATTAAAATTCTCTCTTAGCACTATTTTTCCTTGTTTTGCTAATTTAACCCGGCAGCCAGCATACACACCGAGTATAAGCCACCTGAAAGATTAACTAACTCAATTTCGAAGGTGAGCATTTTGCGGTTGGTAGAACAAAATGTCATTCTGCTTTGTGTCATTCTGAGAAAGAAATACTAGGTAAATATGTGGAGTTAAGAATGACTGAGGAATCTTTCTTGAAGCAGAAAGCTATAATTAAATGGCTTGCTCTGGTTGATCAGAATTCTAGGTACTTCCATAGGAAAATGTGCTCCCACAGGGCAAGGAACACAATCCTTAAGTCTCACTATTCTATGGGTACATTGATTGATGATCCTGAGACTGTTAAGCAAGAGATCTTGGGTTACTATATTGGTTTGTTGGGTTCTCCATTCATGGGGAAAACTGATTCAGTTCCAGTTCTTACTCAAGCTATATACACAAAAGTTCCTCATCACCTTAGGGTTATGCTTGTTGCTCCTGTTACAGTGACTGAAATAACGGTTGCTCTTAAGTCCATTAATGGGGACAAGGCCCCTGGGCTTGATGGTTTCAATTCTTTGTTTTTCCAGAAAAGTCGGGATGTGGAGGGAAGTGATTTTGTTGCTACTGTTGCCTCTCTTTTTAAACTCCGGTATGCTCCTTAAAGAATGGAATGCCACCGCTATTTCCTTGATCCCAAAGGTTGGTGCTCCTTCCTCTGTCAAAGACTATAGGCCTATTTCCTGTTGCAATGTCAAGTACAAATGCATTACTAAAATTCTTGCAAATAGGATGCAATGTGTTTTGCCCTTTGTTATTGATCAAGCTCAATCTGCTGTTATCAAAGGACGATCAATTGTGGATAATGTCCTTCTGATGCAAGAGTTAGTTCGAGGTTATCATAGAGAGCATGGCTTGCCTAGATGTGCAATCAAAATTGACCTTATGAAAGCCTATGACTTAGTTGACTGGGATTTCCTTTTTGACACTATGACTTTATGGAATTCCCTAGTTTGTTTGTGCACTGGATCAAGCAATGTGTTTCCTCAGCTAAATACTCTGTGGTCATAAATGGGAATATGAAGGGTTATTTTCCTGGTCATAGAGGCTTACGGCAAGGTGATCCTATCTCACCCTACCTTTTCTTGATTGTTATGGAAGTTTCTGCTGCTATTCTTAAAAACAGAGTCCAAAATGGTGGTTTCTCTTACCATCCAAGGGTAGTGCTTTGAATATCTGCCACCTTGCTTTTACTGATGATCTTTTCATCTTGAGTAGTGTAGGTCAGGTTTCTTTTGAGCTTATTAATGGTGTTCTGATTGATTTCCACTCTTTCTTTGGGCTTGAATCTAATATCCATAAAAGTGCTGTTTTCTATGGGGGTGTTGATGTGCATCTTAAGGCTCAAATGAGGGTTTTCCTTCCTTTTCCTGAAGGCCATTTTCCAATTAAATACCTGGGTGTTCCTTTGATCTCTTCTGAGCTTAAAGCTGATGATTATGTTATTTTGAAGGAGAAAATTCTTCATAGAATTTTGAGCTAGAATTCTATGACATTATCTTATGGTGGTAGTAGGGCCTTGCTCATTCAGTCTGTTTTGTTTAGCATTTAAGTGTATTGGAGCTCTATTTTTATCATTCCTAGTAAAGTGATAAAGGAGATTGAATATACTGTAATGGCTTTTCTTTGGTCTGGTACTGAGTTTAAGCATTATGGGGCTAAAGTTGAGTGGGATCAGATTTGTTATCCTAAGGAGGAATGGGGGTTTGGGGTTTAGAAGAATTAAGGAGTGGAATAGGGCTTCTATGCCAAGACATTTATGGGCTTTGTGCAAGAAGGTTGACACTCTTTGGGTTAAGTGGATCCACACATATTTCATTAAAGAGTATTGTCTTTGGACAATGGATATTCCTTGTGATTCTTCTTGGACTATGAGGAAAATCATTGGTTTAAGGAAACTGTGCCAACCCCTTATCAAATGTCTTGTTGGTAATGGGGCTACTACTTTTCTTTGGCTTGATAATTGGCACAACTTGGGTCCTTTGTATTGTCACGCCCTCGATTTTAAACATAATAATAAATGAATTTCCATAAATAAAACCTCACAATAGTCCGTACCATACCCCAAACTAGTTTGTCATTTCCATTTCCACAATTACACTTCCAAGTCCAAAAGGATTTCCAAATAATACATCATCGGCTCAACGACCTCAAAACCAACATAAGTACCAAATATCGGACCAGAGTTAAGAACTTACAATATTTCTTAAATCAAAAGATTTACAATTATAGTTACAAATACATCTTTCAAAAATAAATTACAAAGATGCCTTAATAACTCTTCAGTGTTAGCTTTCAAAATCGTGTCCACAATCCATGCACTCCCAACATGAAGTTACTATCCAGAGTTAATACCTGAAAATAAAGTAAGGTTTGAGCTACACTAGCCCAGTAGAAAGCTCTAATCTAACAATGTATGCATATGAGCTGCAAGAACGATAACAAGAAGAACAATGGCAACTGAAACCAATGGGATGGGGCAACAACAGTAATCCAACTTCAATCTTTTGTTTCCAAATTCAAGCATATTTTTCAATGTATAACCTTTGAAAACACCATGTATCATAATGTGTCTCGCACATGTGTCATGAGCCGAAGCTCTTACTGGGCCAATTAAAGAACCCCAATGTCCTCTGCCAGGCTCTTTACCCTTTCGGGATGTCCTGAAGTATCGAATATGAGCATATAGCTCATCTTGGGCCAATTAAAGGACCCCAATGTCCTTTGCCAGGCTCTTTACCCTTTCGGGATGTCCTGATATGTTCTCATCGCATTTGTAAGTTTCAAAATCCTTTGTCCAATAGGTTCGTACCGTTCAAATCCAACTTTGGTTTATAAAACGATTTTCGTATAATCATGTTCAAATGAGCATTTAGTTGGGCTAGACGTCCGATGAAGTCATTAGACATGAGTAATCAAGTTAAGAATCATTTGGGAGGGGTTTGGACGAGTTGGAAGTGATCGGAAATCAAAACGGTGAAAAATGGAGCAAAACAGCAAAAGTTGGAGATAAGCAACATGTATCGATACCAATAAAAATGGTATCGATAACATTTGGTCAAAAAAGGTTCCAGATGCAAGGGTATCGATAACAATGGCAAATGGTATCGATAACGAGTGGATTTCTGGCTTTTGGAACGCAGAGGTATCGATAACAAAGCTAAGGATATCGATAACAATAGGTTTTCTGGGCTTTGGAACATGGAATTATCGATAACAATAAAAATGCTATCGATAACAATGGCCTTTGAGCAGATTTTTGACAGATTCTCATGGGTTTTTCAGCAACAACAATATCAACAACAACAACGATGATCACAAACCAGAATCAAGCAACAAGAAACAAGTCATAAACATATATCGCAAGTTAGAACTCCCTACCTCAAAGATTGGAGAACGAATTCAAGAAATTCTCCAAGCCCTAGCCTCAAATCTTGGAACCGAATGAAATACACCTCCACCGAGCTCACACCGGTGCAATACGGGCCGCAATACGGGAATGAACGAAGGGATGAAGGCAATTTTGTGAAGGTTTTGGGTGATTTTGGGTGAAATTTGGTAAGAGTGAGAGCCGAGAGAAGAGGGAGGGACGGGAGAGATGGAGAGAATGGGAAATAAAATTCCCTGCCTCACACCCCACACACATATATACACATTTCACACATTCACCCTTCAAGTGCAACACTATAACACATTAACCCCAATTCTCGATATTCCAAATCAATTTTCTCCTTTTTATTTCTTATAAAACATTTAAATCAATTATATGAATTTACGGGTCTCTACATGTATGCTAAGTTTGGTGGGAGGGTTGTGACTAATTTGGGCAGAGCATTATGGGCTAAAGTTGATACTATTATAGAACAAGGAGATTGGTGCTGGC
The DNA here is from genome assembly GCA_014282245.1 of Rhododendron simsii. Lineage (NCBI taxonomy): Eukaryota > Viridiplantae > Streptophyta > Magnoliopsida > Ericales > Ericaceae > Rhododendron > Rhododendron simsii. The sequence continues at coordinate 25,763 of WJXA01000490.1, read as the reverse complement.
CTAGATTGAAAAATAAGTCCATTCAAACTATTATGGCTCAAACTTCCCCAAGTTTGCGACCAAATTGTAACACTAAAGATTCTGTATATTGGTTACCTCATCCAAGTGGCACTTTTACTATCCAGTCAGCTTGGAATGCTATTAGCAAAAGGTATCCAATTCAGTCTTGGCACAAGATTATCTGGGGTGGTAAGACTGTCCCGTGATGGTCTTTTATTCTTTGGTTGGTTGTCCTTCAAAGACTTAGCACCAAAGATCGGTTGAAAAGTTGAGGTATGCAGTTGGATGGCATCTGCCCTCTTTGTAAGTCTGCTGATGAAACTCACCAACACCTATTCTTTGAATGTTCACTTTCCACTGTTGTGTGGCAACATATGACCACCAACCCCTGGTCGCTTGGTGGAGGTCCTTGATTGGTATTGTGAATAGGTACATGGTAAAAGTTTGAAATCTATTAGTCTTCAACATTCTCTGGCAGCAACTGTCTATGGTCTTTGGAGAGAGAAATTGTCGAATTTTCCGAAGGAAAGTGATGGGGCATGATCAGGTGATAAGACGTATTGCAGCTAATGTTCGAGACTTCCTTAGCTCAAAGAGAAAGATGAAACAGTCTCTCGAGAGTCAATCTTTGTGTAAGAATTGAAGATTATCTAGTAGGATTTTCTTATCTATTTAGTTTTCTTGGTTCTTGTTAGTTCGTCTTGTTGGTAATTTTGGAGTTATTTTCTGATGGTTGTTTGTAAGGGACTATATCCCTAGACTTTTGGTTCTTGTTGTTTGAGCTTAATAAGATCTTGCGCTTATAAAAAAAAAAATGCTGACGCGCCAAAGATGTTCGAGTCTACTTCGAGAAATATGACACAAATCTACCATAAAAATGGCACAAATCTTCCAATTTGTTTCACATAGAATGCAGTTGTAGAAAGTAAGTAAATTAAAAATTGAGTTTCTACAGCAACCTAAGGCGCACCTCCAGTACTACTGCGATGAGATTCCTGGCTGTTTAAACTCGATGATTCTTCAATACCCGACAAACTTCCAAATAATGTAAAAACCATTGTCAAATATGTCGCCCGCTTAAATAAATTAGGAGAAGAGATCCCAACTCTGCAGTTAAGTGGTGGGCTCTCAGCTTAGTCTTACTTCATAATCTCCGGCCACTGTCAAACATGTCGCCCGCTTATATGCCCCAAATCTTTCGTCCTCAGCTTCCAGGTTTATCTGTAAAATCCAAATTTTGGTTATTCCATACCCAATTTTTAGCTTTGCAAAGAAAATGAAAGAAACTGAGAAGAAATTCTACTTTACTTTGTTTGATTCTAGACATTCCCGCCATGAATATTATATTTGTAATCATGAGGTAAATGTAACTTACGATGAAAATGGGATTACATAGAAGGTTTTAATCATTAGGGGACCCATAATAGATGTGTATAATTTTCCTTTAGCATTGTACCTCAAGGAAACTCTTCGACATGTGATTGGAAGTCATTTACATCGTCAGCCCCGATGTAAAGTAAAACAACAATATCTCATGTGGCAAACAGCAATTCTGGTGAACGTACCTTGATTCTGGAGACTGAAAAACCTGGTATCTCAAACTGCACTGTGATAGGAGCCTTTCTATCAAGAGCTGCTTCTTCAGAAGTTATGCTGGGAAGCTTAAAATCTGTCCTTAGCATGTATTCCTGCGTGTCTTAGTTTTATTAACATGCTTAAGAAGTGTAGGGGGAAGCCTATTGAAAAACGGCTTCAATGTGAATGAATGGGTCTTTTGTACCTTAAAGTCCTACGTTATTACGAGGAAAATATCTATTAATTTTCCATATCAATGAGTTAACCTCAGGAGCATATGAAGCAGATCCAATTGATGTCTGAACACTAGGATTTGTGGCATCGGATGGTAAAGGCACGTGAATTTGAACACTAAAGTTTTCACTGCACAACAAAAGAGCAATATCAGACAAGGCAAATATTGTCCTTCCCAATTTAATATATGAAGGCCAATAAAATAGTGATTTTGCCACTCCCCTTTATGTTAATGCCACTCCCCTTCGTGTCTATACAGGATGATATGTTTTGTGAGAGAAAGGGAGTGGCATTAACAAAAAGGAGAGTGGCAAAATCAATTCCCTAAAACAATTGAAGTCTTCTTTTGAAGGCAGCAGCATCCTCTCTTCTTATTTATATACATTTTTATAGGAAAATGTAAATTCTAAAGTGAGATTGAGGGAAATGCCAAATCCTAAAATTGGATTCTAGAAAACAGAAAAATGTGTGTACATAAGCTCCTTGAACCGGTTCCTAAGCTCCCTGAACTGGTTCTTGGTTTTTACCACCATCTCCACGCGACCTGTTGAATGCCTTTCAACTTGAGCTTCTACCCAAACAGGAGGACGTTTATCCTGAATGCATGAAATAAATTGAACAAGAAAAGGATCAAATAGCTTGAGGAAATTAAAGGAAAAGTGTTGTGGCATTGCCACCCAGTTAATTCCTATGCAGCAATGCCCAAAAGAAAAATTCGATATATGAACTGGAACAGAATTTTCCAAAAAATGGTGCATTTTAGCTTGACGTTAACCTCATTACTGAGTCTATATGTCATCAGATCGCATATTCCAAGAGGTTGTATGAAAGAGATTGTGTGATCCTTCTCAAATTGGGCAAAACGTACACACATAAAACAAACATAGCATAAAGCTGCAGTAAGAAAATCACAAATAGAACTCTGATAGACTTATTGACGAACTTGCAAATGCATGTTTTCACACACATGCTTTAGCACTCATTTGTATAGTACACCAAGAGAAGATTAATGGGAAACTACATGAAACAAAAAAGGAAAATGTTGAAAAGGCAAGGCTTACTGATGAAATTGGATATCATCGAGTTCATCAATGACTTCTCCTCTACTAACGTGGTATTGATCTGTTGATTGGTATGGACCCTCAAACAGATCTTCAAATGTTAGGAAGAGTTTGCACTCTGGCATAAACCTAAAAGAGATGAATCAAGATTACAAGAAGAACATGCATGAAGACGAACTTCATGGATTGTTAATAGGGTATGGCCCTCCTTTCACTAAATAAATCACCATAACGATATGAATATTAGAACAGTGATGAAAAAGAAGGATGAATGACCATTGCTTTGCAATGAAGAAAGCAAAATCAACCTTGAATGACTCGAAGGGAAAGCAGAAGGTTTAAAGTTTCCTTCCCGTAATCCCCTGGATTATCTTACTTGAAAAAGAAAACAATCCTTTCTAATTTTTTTGATACCAATATTAATAAGAGTTTGCAATCAAAGTTGTAGGTGGTTTGGTTTGAAAAGTAAGGGCCCGTTTCTCTCTATTTTATTTTCTACAGCCACAGATGTACAACAATTTATCAACAGCAGATTTATGATGCACATTTCCCGTAATTTACAAATCCATCCAAGTTGAAGTTGGTACACTAATGAAGCTATTTATAGATATGTCATATACACACACGTGTCAGAAATGATTAACGATGGATTAGGTCCAACAAAGTTCAGAATTTAGTTTATATTGGCATTGTCCCAGTCAAGATCCCTGCGTAATCACATTATTGTCTATATAGCTCATTTTTAGAGCTTGTCATATAATTGAATCCACGACAAAGATAGTAATCATAGTTCAGAGGAAATACGACACTCGTCTCAAGGTACGATACTTAAGTATGGTTATATAATGTGAACAGAGGAGCACCTCACAGATGATCTCGCCTTCAATACTCCAAAAATATCTGAACGGATTACTTGTCCATGGCTGTTGACTAGTACATCAATGATTTCCACCACATCCAGGTGTATCTATTTAAGCATGAGCCATGTAACCTTAAACAATTGAGCATGGCTTAAAGTGCTAATTAGAGTAGACAAAAAAAAGATGGACCTACATCACCTATGTAGCCGGAGTAGGGGTCATAAATTTGTTCCCTGCGCCAAGACACTGCATTAGTTAGAGCTCTCGGAGGCCGTTGTGTAACTTTCATCTTGTGAGCATCAATTCTTATAAATTCACAAAGAATACTAGCTTCTGTACATTGAGGGTAACCGAAGTACATCAGTTCATCAAGTAGCTCATACTGCCAAATACACGAGGTATCAGACCGATGATTTTGGAAGTGCTTGCTAAACATTCACACTATACCCATCCTTTACCTACCACTACCACAAAATTATCTCTTACAGACTCCTCCACCAGCTCTTCAAAATAATGTTCGAAGACCTGCATAAGAAGATAAATAGAAGTAAAAGCCATCAAGTAATGTCTCTGATCTACTTCAGATGTATTTCTCTAACCAAGACTGCAAAACAATGGACCAAAACTTGCAAAGATTCTTACATCGACTACACGGTACAGAAACGAACTAAGGCTAGCAACATTGCAGTTCTGTCTTGACGCCATCATCAAGAAAACGTTGCTGTACATTATAAACGAGTATGTCACGCCATTTCCATACCCCACTGGACTGTGTGATTCCATATCTCCCTACGCAGTTGAAAAAAATCATTCAAACCACCATTTGGATAGATTGATATTTGAACCATAAAATTTCTGGGACAAAGTATGAAACTACAGTTAACAGTATATAGAAACAACATTTGGGAGGAGCCCTATTAAAACAAAGGGGAGCCTATTCCTGGTTTAGTAGGATCATCATGCATGGTGAATAACTAAATCTCTAGGATAAATCGATCAAAGGACACATTCAATTTCTGCTCATGGAACTTACGCATATAGATTGCTCTTGTATTTTTCAGGAACCTTCTCTCGCTCAACACTAGTCCAAAACATAAGCTCGTTCTTCCCTACCGGAGGAAAGGAAAGGGATAGACAACTGACAATGCTGTGTAGGAGTCAGAACTATAGTTAGAGCAGGAGTTCCAATCCATCTCCGAAATTTCAATTTGTTAGGATCACCCTACTTCCAAGTACTCTATTTGGGATTTAGAAAACAATTCTTAAATATCTTTTCTTCTTTTTTCCTTTTGGGAGCGTGTAGTCGTCGGTCTTCCCATGGTAGACCAGAGAAGGCTTCGTCTAAAATGAACTTTTTAACATAGTTTTTTCTTTTTCCTTTTGTGGGCCCACTCTGGTCTCACCCCAAGCTCTCCATAGTGATTTGAACAATTGATTATGTAGAACTTGTTGAAGATTACAAGATCTAAGCACAACACAAGTTTGAGTTTCATCATATATTGTATGATTGAGTACAGAATAGGTGAGGCCTGCCCGAGTCCTAATCTAGCCTTGCAAGAGGCCCATGATGGTTTGAGACCTTGGTCAAAGAAATGTCTCAAACTTGGCCTAAACTCTGTACGTGTAGGCACGCTCCAAAAGACCCAAATCCAAACCTGATAGGGAGAACCAATTCCCTGACCTGATTCCCAGGATGAGCGAACTACCTCCGTACGTAACTGCACTTGACCTTATCTCATGTGAAAAAAGGACATGTTCTTTGTACGATCTTCATCAGTATGTAGTTGCCCCTTTTTCCGGTGGGTTCGGTAGGCCTTTAGCCATCTGGTAGATCATCTATTTCGGAATTTCTCCTAGTTGAAACCGGAGAGTTTCATGAGAATCATCTGTGCTTTATGTGTGACATCCGGTCACGTGGTGGACCTCTATTCCTTTTAGTTGTCTCTTGGTTAAACCACTAGGTTTTTTGAGACTTGGGAAGAGAAAGTTTTGGTCAGAGATTGCAATTGGTTTTTGGTGAGACAACTTGTATTTTGAGGTCTAGTAGTTCTACCTAAGACGGTGTAACATGGTATCAGAGCTAAGTAGCATAGATGGGTAGGGTGCATGTCTCTAGTCTGCACGGGACAAAAGCTGCAGAGTGAGCACACTACGCATAGGGAAGAGTGTGAAGAGAAGTCCCACATTGGCTGAGTACCAAATTCATATGAAGTATATACGCGTGAGAACGCCCGCGCTTCAATAGCTAGCTTTTGGGGTTGAGTTCTAGTGTTCTACCCAAGACCATATATCATGTGGCAGCTCACATGACCTACCTGGGTTAGTGTCTTCAGCTCACATGTTCCACCTAAAACCTCGATTTTTTCCTTCCATCATATTCAAAGACTAACTTAATCTTTGGAGGGTCCTTGAAGACACTAACCCAGGTATTTCTAAGGCCTTCTAACCCTCACTCTTTCATGAGCTCGGATTTATTTGGACCAATAAAAGACATGACAATATCTATATATTTTTGAATGATCAATCTTTTAGCTATTGAGATCTCATCAATGTTTATTTTTTCTTTCTTGATAAAAAAAGATTTTCTTTGTTGATCCTACTAGACAGACATTTGAGATCATCAAGATAAGACCAGAGTGCAACAAAAACTGTGTTTCAGACAAAAGCATTCGCGAATAGGTCCGGACACATCATCTGGAGATACACATGCATTAGACGCTTCGGATGGCTAAAAAGTTGCTAGGTAACGGCTACCAAGTTGCCATGTAATGCTGGGTAACGGCTAAAAAGTTGTCGGGTAATGCTGGGTAACGGTACCCGGCAACTTGGTTGCCGGGTAACGGCTAAAATTGTTCTACGGGATATGAGCCTCGGATTGAATTATATATCCAAAGGGGTCACATATTGGTTAAAACTTTTACGACAAAATAAAATAACATTTGGATATATAGTCATGCACAGTAGCACAGGGGCGGATCCCATGAAGGCCCACGAGGTTCACTTGCACCTCCAAACGCTCCTGAAATTTTCTACTGTTGCACTTAGATCCCTACAAACTTGTCCAATCTTTCGTTTATATCCTTAAAAATTACGCTCATGCTGTTGGTAATTATGAATTATCAAACTACCAAATCTCTTGAGCCTAACTAGTACTACCCTGGTCCGCAAAACAAGGACTACATTTTTTCAAGAGAAAAATCAAACTTTTTTCCGATAAATTAATAGAACTAATTGATATCTAGTAAATTGTTGAATTATTTTAAATTTTTCTTGAAAATTTTGTATTATTTCAGTTTTCGATTGGCGGACCGGATAAATATTGTGGGACAGAGGGTAATTTAAGTAACCTCTGAAATAATTTGTTCCATCATTTTCTCTCAAAAATGATTTCTTCTCTATCTTTCCTTTTTTATGGGACAAATATTTTTGTTTGCTAGACCTAATTATTCTACAGTTGGGCTTCAGTTCGCTAGATTTTCATGTTGAATAACAAACCATCTTCAAAGCATATGAAATATGAGTGAAATGGAGATTTAGGTTTTCACCTCTTCCTCGAGCAGTTTTGAGAAGTATCGTTGAGCTTTGGAAACGGTGACATCACCCCGGTAATCGCGTCATATCAAACATTTGCCCTTCATGTCCAGAATGAAGAAAGCAGAAGCAGCGCCCGCCATGGACGAATAGCTTCCAAGCAAGGTCGATATATACGTATAATTGTACGTGTGGAGAGAGGATTGAGCATTTTGGGTGGTGAGATTTGGCCATGGTGATACTTCACCGCCGTTGCAGAGGGGGAGCTTTTGAAAGGTTGCAAAGTTAAGCACTAAAAATAGCAATGGACGTAAATGAGAGAAACATTCATGGCTCCTCCTGTCCTCCATCAGCTTATTTGTACGGATGGTCCCCAAAGTATTATTGAAATGTCAATTTGGTTTCTAATATATAAATCGCCTCAATTGCATTTCCAATATTTATAATGCACGTTTAAATGGTCTCCGACACTAACTCCGTCCAAATTTCCGCCTTCAACCTCAAACCCACCCTCTATCCTAACTAAATCGATTCCCAATTCAACCCAAACCCCTTCATACAAGTCAAAGCTCCCTCACCATGACCACCGTTTCATGCTCTTAAAATTCTATATTTCACCAATACATTTCAAACCCCACAAAATTCCCTTAAAATGCCATCGCCTCCGCTTTCAACTCTTGCGAGAAGTGCAGGAGCTAGCTCAATCCGTTTGCCGGAGTGTCAATTCTGCCAGTAACAGAGACGGCGGCATTGCAATCTCGGCTGTCAATGTCGACGAACGTGGCTGGCTCGACCTTCCGAAGGACAACGGTGTTATCGTATTGAAGATCCAACGTTGACTTTGGCAAACTCTTGATCTGAATTAGAACCCATTGAGAACCGGCGGTTGTCGCGGGTGAAGATCTACCGCTGACTTTCTTTTCGTTTTATCGGTGTCGGACGCCCACCGGCGCTGGTGGTTTGGAAGTGCTACAACTTCCAATTTAATGGTTAATCTTTATTGCAGTAACATGTAGGGAAAATTACCGGTAAGAGGAGTTGACCAGCCTTATTCACCACCACATGGACTCCACTCTTCAAATTACCACCCTGATGACACAAGGAAAAATATTCACCAACACATGGTGTGAGAAGTTGAATTGACAATTATACCCTCCGATAAAAATCAGTAAAAAGCCCTAACACCCATGTTCCTCCCAAATCCCCAATGTCTCCTGGGAACCTCCTCTCACCGACTCTCCCATCTCTCTCTCTGTAGAACAGTTCCCCCTCTCTCTCTCTCTCTCTCTCTCTCTCTCTCTGTAGAACAGTTCCTCTCTCTCTCTGTCTCGCCCTTTGTTAGCGATTTGCAGTCAGATGGACCGGTGGGAGACGGTTGGAGAAGAGGTGGAGGGAATAAAGAGTTGCGGAGTTGGACGTATTGGGTCGACGATTAAGGTTGGTTCTCGAGCTTTCCCTTCGGAAGCAATGAATAGAACTAGTTTTGTACATGGAATCGGCATAGCATCTTGTTTTCTTTGTTGTTTTAAACTTGTTCAATATTTTTCCAGATGACTATTTGAAGAACTGCTCCCAACTTTTTATCTTCTTCTATGTTCCTCTCTCTCTCTGGAAAGGTAAACCAAGCAACAAGTGGGGGTAAATAAACTCGACCGTCGACGGCGGAACCAACAATTTCTTAGAACTTTTGCGCGGGCCAATTGACCTCCTTACTGGCGAGATTTTGACACCCTTATGCCTACTGGATGGTTTTGTAATTGGAGAATCCCCATTGATTATATTGGTAAATATCATCTGCTTTCTTGATTTTCTTGTTTGGTTTATGAGAAAATGAAGCAAGAATTGCATCTTGGGTCTTGTTTCTTTTTTGGGTACAATGATACTTGTTTTTTGTGTTTGATTGTTGTGCATCGTGTCATCGTGTCATAGGTAAATGTTCTCTGCTTTGAGATACCCTTTGAATCCCCTTTTTTAACTGGCTCCAGGATGCTATTTTTACAAATTGTTGGCATTGGTTATTAGAATTTCTTCAAGTTTGCCTCCGATAATATTGCTTGAATTATGATACTCTTGTCTTGTGTGAAATTACTGGGTTGTGTCGATGCTGTCTAATCATGTGAAAAAGAGTAAGCAAACGAAAGAGATGATCGATAATGTGAAAAGGAGGATAGAATCTACTGATTGTATCAAAGGTCTTAGATCCATGACACATGACAAATATAGGCTGTGAATTGATACACATCATACCAACTTCCAGAGCTGGCTATTAAATCACTTGTTTATGAAAAATAGAATGTTGGTGGCTAGCAACTGTGGTGACCAAATAAAGCTAAGTAGCCAAGTGTTTGGGTTTGAGCTCATGACCAAATAGACTTGGGGCATTCTTTGGGTTTGAGCTCATGACCAAATAGAATTTTCTCTCATCATTTGAGTCTTGGATTTGACTTGGGTTGCCTTCTCAATTGTGTGGTTTCTAAGGACTAGTTAACTTGTCATTGAGGATTAATGTGCTAACTGGGAGGGTTATTAAACATGTGTCATCATGCCAAAGCTTAGAGCTTTAGGGCAATCATCATATCCCCAATATTGAGAATACGACCCATTTGATAATGTATCCATACGCTTGACTCTTTCCCCTGTAGAAACTGCTCTTCTCCTTCTTCTTCTTCTTCTTCTTCTTCTTCTTCTTCTTTTTTCCCAACGGGGTTTGAGGGCTGCTTGTATATTGAAAATTGGCATGAAAGTAAACAAAGACAATAAACTCAGGCAATTTGTGACAGGATACACTCAAAGAGTTGGCATGAAATGCTGTCATTTAGAACTTTCATGAAAATGTCTGGTTGTTCTATGAGAAAGAAAAGAGTTGGAGAATGTGGGGATTGTTGAATTTTTTTATCCAAGAGTTAAGCCAAGGCAAGCAGTGCACAAAATAGATAAGGTATTACATGTATATGTTTTTTCAGATTGGCAAAATCAATAGTTATGCAATACATATGAATATATGTGTATGTATGTCTGTACACAAAGTTAATACGATTACAACACGTAGGGATGCACATTAGCAAGATGTTAACTTGCAGCAGACCATCCCAATCTAATACATTCCAAATCTGGCTTTTTGTTCAATTTGGAACAAATGTGTCTTTGAGCAAATGTGTGCCCAATTGGGAGGCATGAAATGGAAATGATCAAATTCACCTGTATGTTAGATACATTTTCACGCTCTTCTTCTCAGGGATGTAAGCATAAAGTACCTTTCCATTTTCTACTAATTCTTGGACATGCGGCATGAATAAGAGAAAAAAGTTGGAAATCTAGAGAAAAAAACAGCGTCATGATATGGAATGGTTCATTGTATTGCATAAGCACTTAAGTAATGTAGAGGAGTTGTGTATGTTTATTCTTGGTTTTGTTAATATTGTAGTTTCCACTACTTTCCAAGTAGATATTCACGAGACAGATTGAGCGTATGCTTAATGAGAAGTTGATGGCTTATCTCAAGCGTATGGTGGTTCAGATGACCTTATTTGAGTCTTATGGAAGGACAACTCACTGAACAAGTCCTTTCTACATGTTTGGATTTTTTTTTTTTTGGTATATAGTTTTTAAGCATGTCATAGTGGCAAATGGTATTTGGTATGTCATAGGTTCCGAATGTCGCTAGCAAACAACCTATAATTAGGGCATCTATGGGAAATGGCATCCAAGATGGTGACCAAGTTACCTCTCCTTTACCAGCACATTCTCCACAACTTGATGGTTAGGTACATTTAGATCCAGTTCATGTAAATGCACATAAAATTGAGCTTAGTTCAGTTCTTGCATTTTTGCTCAAGATGTAGTTTCATATTCTACAAGTTGTCATTTGAGTTTCATAAGGTGTTATGTTTAGCTTCATATCTGAAAAATTAGTTTCAGTGATATTCTGGTATGAGGGACTAAAATGAAAGCTTTGTGTTGACAATATGAATGGTTAAAATGCATCACTCAACTACAACAATTAATTAATGGTCTTGTGACTCTGCATCACTCAACTACTGTGTCCTTCACTTGCACATTTTAGTTGTAAAAGTTACATGAAATGGTTTAGTTCATTTGCTGTTATGGGCATACCATTCTATTTATTTATCACCACTCTTAATCTAATCCAGTGGTTAGCATCATAGTTGTTAATTTGTGCTACTCTCCCTTTTATCTGTATTCTTACATGCCTTGGGCATCTTATCCCCCTCCATAGAGCCTTTTGAATGTGAAAGAAATTGCTTATATTTTTTTTGGTATGTATGGTTTCTTGGTCAATAAGGATTCCCACCTGTTTTGTGTCTTACACATAGATTGTCGAAAAATCTGAGTCTTTTCTAGTAGGCATTTGGTACAAATTTGCGAAACCCTGTAAAACAAAATGAGTTGTAAGTACCAATTAGTAATTAAAGCCGGTTAGATGATTTGGTTTTCTCCATCACGCTCATATTCATTATGTTGTTGGGTTTGATTTCTTTTATCACTATGGTCTCTTCTTTGCTAAATATAAAAATGTGAGTACTAAAAAACATTATTTTTGATGGACAAAAAGTATGCTTGGTGAGTTACACTATTCCAAAACACGATATGGCAGAGGGAGTTGTTATTAGTATGGACCCATTGGTAAAAGTAGACGGAATGCCATTGGGTTCTAATTTTTGGAAGGTGTTTTTTTAAAAGGCAAAAAGGCCTAATGCTTCTTTGGAAAGACCTCACAAAAAAATTCGCACAGTTGGAGAAGCTGTTGGTTGCGCTATGGCTTGGAGGTCTTGTGATGTATGTTACGATAAGGGAAAATTACCCACGGGCGGTGTTGATTGGAAATAATCACCAACCCATGGTCTCAACTCTCAAAATCACCACTCTCATGACATGAGGGAAAATATTCACCAAAACATGGTAGGCCTGGTTGAATTGACAATTATACCCTCCTCTATATATCAATAAAAAACCCTAACACTCATTTTCCTCCCAAATCACCAACCCATGGTCTCTCTCTCTCTCTCTCAACATGTATTTGCAGTGTGTACGTAGCTTGTAATTGTAAACCTCTAGCTATGGGGGAAAACATTTTGGTGACTGGAGGAGCCGATTACATAGGAAGCCACACAGTGCTTCAACTATTGTAGGGAGGGTACAAGGCTGTGGTGATCAATAACCTCGACAACTCCTCTGCCGTTGCAATTGACCAAGTGCAGGAATGCCGGTGAATATGGCCCTTACCTTACCTTCCATCAGGTTCGTATACTAATTAATTACGTATTGTTTACTGTCTTATAATTGAATTTTCACTTCTTCTTTTTTTTTTGAGGTTGGTTATTGATTCTGTACTTCCAGATAATTCTAATAGTGATTGTTTTTTTATTTTCTGTGTTGAATTATTGATTGTTTTCTTATAGTTGAGTAATTTATTAAATAATTGGCTTTCCAATATGTTTACTGTCCTTGTATTGAAATTTTTTTTTTTGTGAGGTCGATTTGGGTGATTATGTGCTTCCAGATAATTCTAATCGTGATTGTTTATATTTCTGGGTTGGATAGTAATTGTTTGCCTACGTGCACCTGATCAATTGATATGACCTCCCGTGGCTCAAAATGGAGAGTAACTATTACTATTGAACCTCCTTGTGTTATCAATTTTAACACAATTTTTGTGGGGCTAATCTATAAGGATCTTTGCCCTGACTTCAATTAGGTCCTCCGCGAGGGGACCGGGATAAATCCCCAGGGATTATTGAGGTGTCCGTAAGCTGGTCTGGACCCCTGAAATCTGATTTATTAAAGAAAAAGAAGCAACTATTACTATTGGAAAATGTGTAGTAACTATTACTAATGGAGAATGCTTTGCTATGTATTTGGAGCCATTCGATGTGGGTGGGTTTCGGTGCATTGTGTGAGATCTACGTTCATCGGTTCCGAACACGTGTTTTTTAGTCCGCACATTTGTGTCTAGAGCACTATTGATATTTTACAGCTATGGCTAAATATAGTGAATCTTATGGGTGGTTGAGAGAGAGTGAGAAAAGAAAAGAATGGAGAATTCTTTACTTATTTAGATATTATGAGAAATAAAGGTAAAAGATGAATATTTCTCCATCTTCTTTTCTCACCAAATCTGTCCACGTTTGATGAGAAACCACAACCTTTTTTTTTTCCCCATTTGACAATGCCCGTAAGGGTCTAGATTGAATAAGGTACTAAAATGTTCTGGTTATAGAGTATGGAACTTGAAGAGCCTAAATAATTTCAGAGGAGTATGGTAAGTTCAAGAGCCTAAACTTTAAAGATTGTGTTTTGTATGTGTCTGGTGTTTATCTGACTTGAAGATGGTCTTTTTCTATATTGAAACTTGCGTGCTTGTTAGTTCTTTCCACGGTAACAATGTCATGAAGAATCAAATTACTTGTCGACTAATAGACTTACTGTGTAGCTCATAGCATCAGTTTTTGCAGTACTTGGCCCTAATTATTTTTTGTTGTCACCCACAGATGGACTTACGAGATAAGCCTGCACTTGAGAACTTTTTGCATCTACGAAGCAAGGTTTTGCATTTGTTAAAGTACTGTTAGTTAATTTCATCAAACCAAACTTTGCAAGGAAAGAAACGTCAACTGAATGGTTGTTGTGTCCCATCCGGTTCAGACTAGGTAGTTAAACACGATTGTCGCTAACATTTACCTTTTGTATTTAACATCTTAGTTATCTGCATATGTAATACCCCTAGTCTTTAATCATGTTTAAGTTAATTATGTGATGTGTTTCGGGCTTAATATGTGAGTTATTGGGCTTAATTTGCTAGCTAAATAAAATTGGAGCATAAGTTGGCATATGGCACACACACACCCAATAATTTTTCTTAGCCTAGCAAGAAAAACACGTCCTCTACGTCTTTTTTCTTTGTTCTTATCAAAACATAAAAAGAGAGAGAGAGAGAGGGAGGGAGGGAGAGAGGGAGAGAGAGAGAGAGAGAGAGAGAGAGAGAGAGAGAGAGAGAGAGAGAATCGGTGGAAAGAAGAAAAAGAAGAGAAAGGGAAAAATTAGGGGAAACCTTGTTTGGCTTGAAATTGAAGATTTAACTTGGTAATTCTTACATCTCCTACTTGAATTCATGTTTTGTATGTTGAATTCCATGCTTTAGTAGTTGAAATTCATGTTTATTTGAGAATCTTGCATATAATAGGTGAACTTGGGTTTGGGAAGGAACACCACTTGAATCTTTTGAATTGATGAGTTTATAGTTTGTTTTGATGCATGAATTTGAAGTTCTTGGAGTAGCTTTTCTATATCTATGAGGTTGAGCATGATTAGTGAGGTTTTGATGTGAGTTAGAAGTAGTTTGGATGGGTTTAAGAGCTGAAAATCACAGGAAGAACAGGGGGGTAATTTTCTGGAAATCTGCAGAGTAGAAATTTTGTATCTGTCCTGATTTTGTGGATTTATTTTGAGGCAGTTCCTAAGCTTCAAAAATTATGAAATTTTTATTGAGAGTTCCTCTATGAGTCTTTTGTCTGTGGCAAAAATTTCGGGATCAAAATCAAAGTATTGAATTCTGTAAAAATTCGTGACCATGTAGGGCGCAGTTTTCGGACTGTGCTGACTGCACAGACACGTGTTAGGGAAACGGCCATAATTTTGAGCTCGGGCGACGAAATAGCGAGCCGTTTTCTGATTTTGAAACTAGACTCATAGAACTAAAAAAATGCATGAAGATTATGTCTTAGTTCTTCCCGTGGAAAGTCAGATTTTAAGTTGAAGTTGATGAAATTGGAGATTCTGAAATTATTTCCTGAGATTGGTTGTTTAACTTCGTATCTTTCACCTTAGGACCTTGTGTTCATAAAAATAGGCTTGTTTAGTATCTTCTAATCATGTTTTTATTGCTTAATTGTTTTAGGAAGTTCGGGTGGTTCGTAGGGCCGAGGTGAGTGATTTAATACCTAAACACATGGTTTTGAACTTGTTTTTCTTATCGAGCTTATTTGAACATGTTTTATAAATTGTGTACTCCATGGATACCGATGGAAGGTGGACTTATTTGTGAAATGTTTGCAAATCTATTTAATGGCATTCCCAACGTCCGGTCTTGCTAGGGGACAGCTTAATGGCTAGCAAGGGTGTTTGAGGTTGGTGTGTTTTGGGATAATGCATAGACGTCTGGCTTATCCACTACCGGGGCCGCCCGGTAGCTTTTGAATTTTGAATAGCGGAATGTGCATTATATTTGGCTTATGGTTTTGAGTGCTTTGTTTTGAAATATTAACAAATTATTTTGCATTGTCCATGGAAGGCATGTGAGTTAAGTATTAATCATTCACACGAGCTTTGGCTTATGGATTTTCTTTTCCACCTTCCAGGAAGCAACACGTAGTGTGGTGGCATGGTTACTTTTGAGATATGTTGTATATTTGGAAGCTTGTAGAAAGGACGTTATGTTTCATGGTCACTTAGTTTGTATATGGTTTGTTTAGCTTTTGAGTTTGTAAGTAAGCACAGCTCTGAGAGGTTTACCTTTTGATTTGTAAAACCTATGTAAGACTTTGGTTTGTTATTAATAAAAGTTGACTTTTGCTTCCGCTGTTATGTTTTAGTTCCTTTTGATTATCACCTGTTTAGGTGATATTTGATTTGTGATTTTGGCCTTAGTGAGAAATCACTGGCATTTGTCATGATTAAGACCTCAAGGGCCGGGTCAGGGTCGTGACAGCATATCTTCGTTTAAGTATAGCATTTTATCCTGTGTCTGTCACGTTCGAACCTGTAGCGAAAGAGTTTCTTTATGCCTGCTTTATGAGTATTAACTGACATGATTGAAGCATTACTTATGCTTTGTTAGAAGTCTCATTGATTCCATCTACACTTTCGATTGCAAGACCCAAGATATTTGTATAATGGGACATGAGTAATGTATCTTTGTCACAAGAACTATCTTCTGCATATGATAGTAAGCAGAAAACAGAAATTGAATTTCTGTAGGTACTACTATTGTTTCGTGGATAGGAAGTTGAAAATGGGGTTTATATGAAAGTCGTTACCATTTATATGTTCTGTTACTTCATGTCTCCCTAATAGTTTTGTTTGAACTACAGATTTGATGCTATCATCCATTTTGCTGGATTAAAGGCAGTTGGTGAAAGTGTGCAGAAACCCCTTATGTATTACGATAACAACCTTATTGGTACAATAACATTGTTGGAAGTCATGGCTGCCCATGGATGCATAAACGTATGTCTTGTTTGTGGCTTTGGGATTGCCTATATTGATTAACTGCTTCTCTCATCTCCTCACAATCTTTTGTTTGCTCCATTCTTATTTTCCTAGCTTAACTAGTGAACTTGAGGCTGTCCAACCAATCAGTGGCAAAAATCAATTGGTTATTTGTCAAAAGGTGTTTGTGGCCATGAACTTGCCTGCATTGCTTAAATGCTTCTCTCATCTCCTCAAAATTTTAAATGCTTCTCTCTTCTTTTTGCTGATAAAAAATAAATAAAAATAAATTAATGTTTGCGCCACACTTCATTCCTAGCTTAACTAGTGAACTTGACACTGCTCAATTGCTCACTTGCACAAATCAATTGGTTACTCACAAAGTAAACATGTCTCCACTCTCCGGGAGTCAAATTCTGAGAGGATGGGCATTTTGGTGTTTCCAGAGCAATCCATAAAGACTTGCACTGTATTTGTTCTATAGTCTAGACCAAGTCTTTAGATCTTTGACTTATGAAGAACTGTTATAGACTTTATAAACCAACATGACTAAGTTCTAACCATTTTCTTCTAATCAGTAAGTTACACGTTCATGTGCTGGGGATATAATTATGGAGTCCTGGGATTAATTACAGTTATTGAGTCCAGCTGCTTCTTCGTTTATTTCGGTTATCAAATTTTTTTGCTTTTATTTTACAGGTTTGACTCGCTTTGGTGAGTTGACTAACTCGTTCCCATCGTGCTCTGCTTCATTTCAGCTTGTTTTTCATCATCAGCTACGATTTATGGTTGGCCAAAGGTGGTTCCATGCACAGAGGAGTTTGCCCTCTCTGCAGCTAACCCATATGGACGAACCAAGGTCATTCACATGAACTGAGAACTTGGGTTACCAAAGAAACTGTATATGGTTGCATTTGAGAAATAGAACTTGAATGATATTTTCCCGATTGTGCTTGGAGATAGAATTGGAGTTTTCCCGATTGTAGTGTAAAGAGATTTGAGTTTTATACAAAAATAGAAGAGACAATAAAATAAGTAGGTTGTCCCCTTCCCACCCCTGCACCAATGGCAGCATAGTTGTAATTGGATATCAACATTATCTTCCTTTATGAGGGCAAGAGCCATAATTTGTTTTTGGTGGTTCCAGAAAATTCCTTTGCAGTTTGCCAACCGGCGGGCTGGTGATGCTGAGATTGTGTATGCATCAACGGATAAAGCAGAACATGAGTTGAATTGGAAGTAAGTACTGACTCCCTTGCAATTTGTGTAGACAATTATTCTTTGGTACGTCTAGTCCCAAGTTGTGTTGCTTTATTTTGCGTTTTCTTTAGTTTTTATAGTGTTTTTGCACAAAAGGTGTTTTCTTAAGTGTTTCAGGTTAACCGGTAGAATACACCGCTTTTTTGTCACCAACATCGACCCATGAGTGTGCCCAAGTGCCGGCGACCACGTGAAACGCGACCGGCAAGGCTTTTGAGGCATTCGGAGGACCGTCGGGTGCCGAGAAGAAGGCCAAAAGCTGGGATTTTGGAGGATTCAAGGTGGTATCGATACAGGTGTTTCTGTCGTATCGATATCAGTGCAAGACAAAGGGATTGAAGAAAACATCAAAAGATTGATGTATCGATACAATCATTTTGGTTTTATTATACGGTGACCTTTTTATGGAGATTTTTGCTGCTCAACTTATTTTTTTATGTCTAATGATAGGTAAAGGGATTGCAGTTGCTGGATCATAACATAATTGTACATCTGCTCAAAATAAGAATGAATAATGGAAAAACTGGGCAGAGTGACTTCCATTTTTCCCTTCTTCCCCCTTTTTTAACGACTGATTATCCATTGTAATTTGTTCGGTTTTGTTATAGAAAACAACAACCACTTCAAAACATTAAATGGAATAATTGTGCTTTCAACAATAGCTTTGGCACGAAACAATGTGACAAATTGATGTTTGGCCTGTATTTCCCTGGACTGATGTCTGTAATAGCATTAATGTGATTGCAGAAATACTATTAATGCGAAATGAGAATTGACATGTTAAGTGTTTTCTTAAGTGTTTCAGGTTAACCAGCGGAATATGCCGCTTTTTTGTCACCAACATCGACCCATGAGTGTGCCCAAGCGCCGGAGGCCACGCGAAATGCGGCCGACAAGGCTTTTGAGGCATTCGGAGGACCGTCGGGTGCCGAGAAGAAGGCCAAAAGCTGGGATTCTGGAGGAATCAAGGTGGTATCGATATAGGCATTTCTGCCGTATCGATACCGGTGCAAGATAGAGGGATTGAAGAAAACGTCAAAAGATTGATGTATCGATACAATCATTTTGGTTTTATTATATGGTGACCTTTTTATGGAGATTTTTGCTGCTTTTTGGACTTTTCATTTATGGAATACTTTCTACTTTTAATATGTTTTTAGATATTTGTGGAGAGAGAAATGGACATATAGTCCATACAGACATCGAGTGTAGTCTTTTACTAATATGGATTTGGTCTTGAAATAACATCCACGTAACTTTGAACGCTCACCACTTGCCAAAAAATATGACGTGCTCTTTATACAATAAACATGTAGTCCATACAGACATCGAGTGTAGTCTTTTACTAATATGGACTTGGTCTTGAAACAACTTCCACGTAACTTTGAACGCTTACCACTTGCCAAATAATATGACGTGCTCTTTATACAACAAACATGTGGTCCATACAGACATAGGGTGTAGTCTTTTAGCAATATAGACTTGGTCTTGGCCTTGAAAGAATTACCAACTTTTCACGCTTACTACTTGCCCAAAAATATGATGTGCTCTTTATACAATAAACATGTGGTCCATATAGACATCGGGTGTAGTCTTTTACTAATATGGATTTGGTCTTGAAACAACCTCCACGTTACTTTGAACGCTTACCACTTGCCAAAAATATATGACGTGCTCTTTATACAAGAACATGTGGTCCATACAGACATAGGGTGTAGTCTTTTAGCAATATAGACTTGGTCTTGGTCTTGGTCTTGAAAGAACCACCGACTTTTCACGCTTACTACTTGCCCAAAAATATGATATGCTCTTTATACAATAAACATGTGGTCCATACAGACATCGAGTTAGTTTTTTACCAATATGGACTTGGTCTTGAAACAACCTCCACCTAACTTTGAATGCCTACCACTTGCCAAAAAATAGGACTGCTCTTTATACAATAAACATGTGGTCCATAGAGATATAGGGTATTTTAGAAAACTTGGTCTTGGTTTGAAAAAACCATTAACTTTCCATACTTACCACTTTCCACTTTTTCGAGTTCGGTTCCTTGGGTGTTTTCACCGCTAAAACCCAAGTGGCGACTCTAAATCGAAGCGTCTCGCCGCGCTTTTCCAAAAGGGCCGCACCCAATTTTGAGCAAGCAAAATCCGGAATTTTGGGGCGTGTGCCCACAAGACTTCAAGTTCTTTTTATTAGAAGTCATGCCCTCTTGAATCTCCTCCTTTTCCTATTCTTTTCTCCTTTCTTCTTCTTTCCTTAGCCTTGAAGCAAGTCCAAGTGAGTTCAAAGGCCAAAGTCCTGCTCTAGGTAAGCCCCCAAGGGCTTATATAAAGCTTAGAACCAAAGTTGGCTAAATCCGCCCAGTTGGATGCTGGAATGTGATTGGTTGGATGCAGAGTATGTCAAGTTGGACTGGACACATAGCTTGGATAAAACTTGCGAAAATGTGTTTTTTTTTACTTGTTCTTTCGGATTTGAGATGTAACCGGTTGGATGCGAGTCTTTTGGGGCCGTTTGCCTCCCGTCTTAAGCTCCTATCACTATCCAAAAGATATCACCCACTCCAATTGTATCTGAAGTAGTCTCCAAGATCATAATGCTTTAGAATGTTAAATTAGCTTGATCAATCAAGTCTTTAGCTTGACCAATAAAGGCTATAGCTTGATCATCCACTTTTTGTTCGGCAACTACCTTTGGATTAGGTGCTACTTGAGACTGTGTCACATATGTGGAGTTTTGTGTATTCCAAGCACATTAATGGTGATCTGGTTCTTTGACAAAGGATTTGACACATCGGGTTGCGGGTGCCCAGCAATCTTTGTATCAATCTCATCCTGTGTCAAATTTAAACAAGAAAGCCTATATATAGAATGCACATTTCATGACTAATCAAAGTAAAAGCATTCATACACACATGACCTGACACTACAAGCAATCAAGTGGAAACAATTAGCAAATGGCATCTCCACCATGCGGTTGCGCCCTTGTTCACTAATACTAGGATACCTACTCCAACCAACCTTTGTTGGCTGGAACTAAATTAGAAAGTTGTTATTCTTAAATTAATTGAGAATTGAGAACCTTATGTACAGCAATCCATGCATTACCATAAAGTAAGAGTAATTATGTAACGACCTTAGCCCATCCCTAAGGGTTTAGCCAAAATGAAGCGCCGGTGGAACTTCCACCAAGGCCATATCAAGTAACAATTATCTCACAAGCAATGACAAAGGGACAAAACATGGATTCAACAGAAATGAAACCTATATTACCATATCAAATCTGCAATTCTTGGACTTCGAAAGAATTCTAGAATCTGCAATTCCATAAATTTGAACATAAAATCTAACTTCGTACAGGAGTAACTAAGTTACAAACTTTACATATGTTTTAAGGTCTATGAATCTAGTTCCAAAATCAGAAATCAATTCGCAATTTTATCACTCGAGCTAAAAATTATGTCCATTTCACCAACATGTGTCGGTGCAGTCGACACAGTTCAAAAATTGAGTAATGCTAAGTTAAGAATTTCTATAGAGCTCAATACTTCAAATTTGATCCTGAAATTGTTACTATAGACAAAAGACTCATAGAGGAACTCTCAATAAAATTCCTACAAATTTCAGAACTTCCTAACTATCTCAATAAAATTCCCCAAAATCCAATTGGTACACAAAACCAGGTACTAATGCCATTCCACTTCATACAACAAAAAGTAGGTTAATAGATGACATTAACCAACAGCTACTTATCCCATAACACTTTGTACTACAAATCCAGTTCAATGCATCCAAAAACCAGCACCTACTATATGGACAAAACATGCACTGTCTTACTATAGTGCAAATTCAAACACCAAGTTACTTGACAAAACACAGTTTTAATAGCTTCAAGTTATACAACATTAGTTCTTAATTACTTAACAAAAAACTGTGCAAAAAAAAGCCTTACATCTGCTCCTGCACTACCATTTTTCAACCAGTTCTGGTTCCATTTCTGTTTTGAACTGCACCACCTCCATTTTTCTTTGCACCACTTGCTTTCCTCTTCACCTGCACCAGAAATGCAAAGCAAGCAACTATAAATATTCAATTCATAACTTTAACTTCATAACTTCAAGCAACTATATTCAATCTAGAACAACAATAGATTGCACATGGTAAAATGGGATTCCATCACAAGAGGCCAAAAATGAGGAGGTTTGAAAATCAAAAAACTAGTGGAGCACAATTGTGCTTTGCTTGCAAAGTGGTGGTGGAGATAAAATAAGGAGGACAATTCCCAATGGGTAAAGGTTCTCAAAAGCAACTATAGATATGGGGAAGACAGTTGGCTACATGCATTGCCGCTCACTAAAAAATCATCCAGAATTTGGCATGATATACTTTTAGTTGGTAATGAACAATCTGATCTTGGTAACATCATTCATGACAAATTATGCATAAAGCTTTGTGTTTACAGCAAATGTCGCTAGATTCTGGACTAATACATGGTCAAGTGAACAATCCCAGAGAGGAATTTCCTAAACTCCCTGTTATCAACTCAAAAGAACGTCTTGATCAGTCGAGTGGCTAATTCCAACAGCCATGGGGATTGGAATTTCATTCAACCATATTATCAAACACTGTATGGGCAATATGTTACTTTCAACCATTAGCAATAATAATTTAGGATCTACAATAAGTTCTACTTATTATCAAACCATTAGCAATAATATTTTAGGATCTAGAAGAAGTCCTACTTATTATCAAACCATTAGCAATAATATTTTAGGATCTACAATGTCACACCCTACCCCGGCCAGCACTCAAATGAGCCCAAACCGACGTAAGCGTACAACATCAACCACCATCCAATCCTATAACTCAAGTTCTAGCAACTAAGTTGAGCAACAGACACTTTATTGATAACGCAAAATATATCGTTCTTACAAACACAACGGAAGTTTCAAGAAAGTATTAAACTAGACAACAACTAAATATCAACAAAGTCTGCAACTAGATCCCTCTACAGTGTCTTGCCTAAAACTCGTCATGCCTCCCCGAAGCGCTACCCTAAGCGAGGGTACAACTACACGACGATCAGCAGTGGATATCTACAATGCCTGCAAAACTAGATTCCAAAATGGAATCCAGGAGTGTTTATGAGACATGGATGCAATTCCATATTAAAGGTACAGCTAAAAGATAATCTCAACTTGTCAAACAGGAAACTAAGCAATTAAAAGCAACACCGGGCACACAGCCAATAATTTAAGGCATAAAAGCTTTTTGGCATAAAGCTAATCACCGGCACAAAGCCAATAACTTAAAGCATAAAAGCCTTTTGGCATTAAGCCAATCACAGGGCACTAAGCCAACATTCAAGTTCAATTTAGTATAGAACAACATCTATGAATCAAACACTCACCTCGTACTCCAAAAGAAAGTACAACTTATGGTTTCGGTGCTCCTTGATTCACCGACTCGTCACCTATCCACAAGCCAAACATTTTAGTATACAAATACTTGAAAGGCTTGACAAATGCATTAACAATATCCTGCATCAATTCAACTAGATAACAAATGCCGAACACAAGTAAATTCACCAATTCACACCACAAACCAAGAATCTCTCAAACACACTATATAGCAGAACCACCAAACGAATTCTGACTATAGTATTCTATAGGTCCATAGTTAGACTTCGAGACTACATCCATTAGAAAGTACACTCTCAGAACATCAATCTCGATATAAAATTTTCCCTAAACGGAGTCCGAATGACCAAGATACGCTCAAATGAAGTTACACATTCAAAACAGAAATCACAGTTCCAGCAGAACAGTCTGCATTCGAAAGCTCATTAAAAATCACCTACTCAATATTTTCCAATGATTCCAACACCAAAACATCACCAATTGATCAATGTTTAAGACTCATAAGAACTCATGTCCACCCAACATGCTTAAACTTGAGGAATTTCACGAGGAACACAAGCCAAAAGCTGTCCAGAATCCCGGAATTTCCCAAAACCTGAACTTTAATTAAAAAACTGTTATAAACTAGAAAGAGTCATGGCACAACCCATACATATTCAGAAAGATATACAAGTTTAGTTTCAAAATCAAGAAACGGTGCGTAAAACCGATACCCGAGCTAGGAGATATGTCCGTTTTTCCAACACGTGTCTGTGCTGCCAGCACAGACGCGAACCAGACACCAGTTCAGTTCATGATTTTTATCTTTTTCCACACTTCTCAGACAATTCTGAAATTTTTACAGCATAAACTACACTCACAGAGGCATCTACAGTAAAATTATCAAAAAAATA
Organism: Rhododendron simsii; assembly: GCA_014282245.1. Taxonomy (NCBI): domain Eukaryota; kingdom Viridiplantae; phylum Streptophyta; class Magnoliopsida; order Ericales; family Ericaceae; genus Rhododendron; species Rhododendron simsii. The sequence goes on along the minus strand of WJXA01000490.1, from coordinate 1,699 downwards.
ACATGATCGGCACGTCGATGAGAAAAATTCGTCAAAACAAGACAGGTTATCATTATGCATAGCAGATTTCAAAATTTCATAGCAAGTCAAGTTCTTGACGGTTTTCAACGATTCCAGCGGCTATAGAATAAGATGAGAGTGTTCTTTTTTTTTTTTAATCAAGAAGGAAACAAAATCCAATTCACAATCTAAGAACGAAAAATCAACCAAAAATGGAACCTTAGTAACCTGTCCCAAAATCTGCTGTATACACAGAAATAAGCAAAAGAAACTAAAAATTACCTATTGAATTTGATGTTTCAATCCTCCCCGTCGTTCTTCTTCTTCTCTTTTCCTCTCTCTCTCTCTCTCTCTCTCTCTCTCTCTCTCTCTCTCTCTCTCTTCTAACATAGAATACAGAACACCTACTAGGTTTCTTTTTTTTTCCTTTCCCTTTTATGACACACACACACACACATGGCACAGATGCACAATACCTTTAAAAAAATGCACTTTACCCCTTCAAGTTATTAAATATATCTTTAAAGCACCTCACAGATAAAAGGATGTTACATACAAGAAGTCCTACACTCTACAAGATGTTACTTTCAACCATTATCAAACACCTCCTCCCATTAGGATCTACAAGAAGTCCTACTTATTATTTAACTGGTGAAGTTGGAAACAAGAAACAAGAACAGAAGAGAAAACAAAGATGCAAACAAATATATTCATAGGAAATTCTATCCACATATTATTGGGGAGAGAAGAATTTCAGCAAGCTGGAGCACAACAGATACCCCATAAATTGATACAATACCTGCAGTACAGTCAACACTATAGCTTGATTAGCTTCCTTCTCCTTAAGCCACCCACTCGGAGCTTCAAAGGCAAGAGAAAAATGAGTTTTCTGGCCATACAGGAATACGAGAGAACAATTTTAGAAAGTCATAATTAGAAAATCCATACAAACACAAGTACCAAAGAATTGTTAAGAAAAAGCACAAACCAACAAAAACTTGCACATACCCCTGACTCCCCCTGAATGATAATCACCTCCAACATAGACAGACTTTGGCTCCCCAGGACAAGGTACACTGGCCAAGTCTGAAAGAAGTGGATCTTTAATAGCTCCTCATGTTCAACACTAGAATCTGCAAGACCATTCGTGGAGTAGTATAGTTGTCCTGAGATTATCAGAGGCAAACAAAGTTAATAAATGGAAAGCACTAAAAGAAAACAACCGTCTTATATGTAAAGTTCCCTCCAACTCACAGCCACAAAATGCTCCAAAATTGTGCTATTCGAAGGAGTGACCTACCATGCGTAAGCCCAAGCGCCATGATCTGGGGTGGGCCCGAAAAGGCCCGACACACATCAACGCCGAGAATCTGTGTGTTTACCTGACAATCAGTTCAGTCACCTGGCTGAGAGTCCATGTGTTCACCTGATTAGGCTTTTCACTTTCCTTTCTTTCTATTCCTACTCCAAAGGATCCATATTGGTTACCCATACAGCTATTTTCCAGGTATACAAGACTGCACTACCAAAAGAACACATTCGCGCAAAAAAACTTAAAAAGTTGAGATTTTTGAGTTTCAGGTGTTTTCTAATCTTCAAATGTAGAGCTGGAATATATGGTTTTCTACACAGAAAAAAAAGAAATGACAACAAAAATTGAATCTTCTTTTTGTTTCCAACACTTCCTCTCCAAACCAAA